>VWYK01116292.1:0-10333 GCA_013399775.1 Semnornis frantzii | reverse complement strand
AAGCAGCTAAACTTGAGAGTTCCATGCCTGAGCCCAAGGTCTCTATGCACCCTATGTAGTTTGCTGTCCCAGTCTTTGCATTCAGCTGCAGGGAAGCAAGGAAAAAAATCAGTCAATTCACAGCCTGGCAGTCAAAGCCTATTTCCTCACTCCTACCCAAAATCCTCAGCTGAATGTAAATACTTGGATATGTCTCTTTCTGTATTAATTAATTTTGGTTGGGTTTAACCCTGTAAGTGTAAGCAGAAAGATCTCATTAAATGCTATTAAAGGCTTTTTCTTAAATGTAATTTCCATTTATTTCTCTCCTTTTTTGTTTGGCTGATTGGTTTGTTTTGGTTTTCATAGGGCTTTGCAGACTATATCATCTGCCAATGATAATAGGTCAGTGGAAGCCAGGAACTTAGATTTGAATGATCATAATCTTCTTCATCGAAACTGCTAACTACAAGGTGTGTTTGACTCAGCAATGTCCCTCAGTTACTTGCATTTCTGTCTGATTTGGATATTTGAATGGCAGGCTTGCTGAAGATATTGTCAGTAGGAATACCACTGAACACAACTGTGTTCTCACTAACCTCTTCAGGAAATACTGTATAATTCTTTTGACAGCAGTCCCCAGATTTCACCTATAGAAACAAGACAGAAAACTCATTATTGGATATGAGTGTATATCACTTCAGTTAGGATGATTTGAGTGAATATGCTTTTTTGCTTTCCTTTTCTGGGGATTCACCAAGTTAAGAGAATTATTAGATAACTGGAGGGTGGGAATAACAGAAAACCTTTTTCTTCCTTATAGAAGTATACCATCAAGAATAACACCCTCAAATCCTGTTTTCCATCCTCTGTCACCTAAAGAGGTATCTAGAGCTACATGAGTCACTACCACCAAAAGGAAGCAAACTGGAGCCTCCCACAAATGATACAGTATTGTGAAAACATCTTCATAACCACAACTAACATAGCATGTTCCTTTGCTGGACCTCTAAGATGCATTAATTAAAAATTTGACTAGATTTTCAAAGGTGAACAAATAATAAACTGGCTATTTTCCTTCTCATCTGTCAGTGAAAGGACAGGATGTCAGTAGTGCCTACAACTAACAGGACCTGCGCAAGAAAAGTCTTTAGGTACTGTGTGAGTAGAAACAAAGAACTTGCAATAACCAAGATAAGAAAGGAGTCACAGGATGAATCAGATTGGTGGCTGTGGGAATGGATTTCAGAGCTTTCATGAAGCTATGTGGCCCAGGAGGAGCTCAGGTGAGGTGAAAGAATAATTGAGATAGAGAAGATTTGCTTGAGGAAGACACCAATGACAAGACTAGTATTACATATGAAAGTGGGATAGGTTGGAAATAGATTTTTAGAGTCATCATCACAAAGGTAGCAGTTAAAGCTGTGGGAATAGCTAATCTCATTTATTCATTTATCTACCCACACAGGTACACACCCTTGCTGACTTCGTAATTGACATTGTGGCCAGAGAAGAAACACTGAATTCAATGAAAGGTTATTTGAGTTTTATTTCTGATCCAACTGGACCCAAGAGGTGCCAGGAATCTTGTGGAAAAGGCTCCTTTCAAAAGAAATTGAGCTGTATTTCAGGCGATGTGAATCACAGTTCTCTGAAACCTCCAGCCATTAAAAAAATACTTTTCTGCTCATTAAGGCAGCATGACAATTTATCATAATATGCTACTCTATCAGATAGAGAATTCTTTAATAATTCCTGTTCTGTGATATTTTAACATGCCCCCCAAAAAGTGACCTATTTAATGAAAACAGCTGAACATTTTTTTTTTCCTTTTGAAGTTGCATTTTCTACCAGGCATCTTTTTACAGCTAACTCTTTCCATCAACACTTAACTTCCTCCCACCTCAAAAAGACCCTTGGTTCTATGCTGTGCTCTCTCACTAATAACTTTGGAATGGCAGGATGTACTGTGGCAGTCCGTCACCACCAGCCAGCCAGCCACTATCCACACTGCCTTTAGTCAACACACACCCTTCTGCTGCAGCCTTTTCCTCAACAAGGACACTCCTCTGAGCCTTATTCCCTTTGTCAGGTACACACTTGCCTCATGTGCAGGAGTTCATACCTCTAAGATCTTTGTGCCTTTTTTCAAAATAGCTGAAATGGGTCCGATTTTTTAGAAGGCTATTGACAAATATTAAAAAAGAGAAAAAAAAAAAAGAAAAAGGAAAAAAAAAAGTTAATGTTTAAAAAGGTTAATGTTTGTATTAAGTTTGGAAACTTTAGTTTAAGTTTCCCACTTGGTTCACATCCTTAGTTTAAAAAGTACAGTAACAGGTAGCTCTTAAATAGAATAACATTCAGGTACCTCACTTTTTCATAATGGAGTTCATGCTCTTTAGGTGTCCCAGGTAGCTACACCAGAGCACAGTGCCTGTGCCATGCCTTCAGGACACATAAGCAAGCAGTAGTGCTGTTTGATTGCAATCATACAATCTATTTTTTCTTTCTTTGAGGTAGGTATGCACATTAAGTAAATGAGCTTTGCTGTAGTGAGTGAAGTCACTGGTCCTGTCTGCCTAAAAATTTGTATTTTTCAGTCTCTAATGTGATCTGCTTTAGATGAAGTTAAGTCCTCTTCTGCACTGCTAACACCAGATGCGCAGTGATGTGGGTAAGCAAAGGAATGCTCACTCCCTATCACTTGTGACAGGTTTGAGATCCAAAGGTGTCAGCTCAAGCATTTCGTTCTCTCAAGGGCTGATAAAGGTAGTTGAATAAAATAGTGGGGTTTATTTTCACACCTTCTCAAGCACTGTATTTTATTTAAAAGATTTCTATATAGCACTAGAGGATAACTGGAAGCATATGATGCAGTGTGGTTGTTGGCACTGGAGCAGGGAATGACTGTCAGGCTACCAATAACAGGGTTGGCTGGCTGTCATGGGGTTGGAAGTGCTCACTTTCCTCTCTCTTGAACACTTCTGGCACTGTATGCTGGGTAATTTTTGTTGTTCCTTTCTATCATGGCAAATGTAGCACTACTCTAGCACCAGTGAGTTTCTCTGAAGTTGGGTGTCCAGGATCATGGGGGCTCCCCATAGAGGCAACCAGGCAGGACCAGGCAGCCAGAACCACAGGTAGGAGCAAGCATCCAGGAGCACCAGGGAAGCCCCAGCCCCATGCATCAGGCACCACCCTGAGAACAGGGATGGGCTGAGACTGGATGGGACAGCAGGTTTTGCAAGCAATTCAGTAGAACTCAACTACCTCAAATGGCTTCACATGTGAACTGTTTTCTGTATTATTTTACATATTACAGCTTCCAAGGAGTGGGTGAAGGTGCACTGAAATACATTTTTCTGCCTTTATAAGTTCACTGTATTTATCCATTTATGTCCATCTCCTCTAGCATTCACTGCATAAAACTCGGCAGAGTCAGGTTTCCTAAGAGGTTTATTTTCAAGAAGCTTGCCATGCACAATTACCCAGAGTCCTTACTGAGCTTAGAACACTCAATTTGCTGTCATTTCCCCAAATTTGCTCCTATTGGAGTAATAGAGATTCTAATGCAAAACAAGTTTTAATAACTTACTCAGCTGGGTATTTTGACCCATAATAGTCGCTATGTATTTGTATCAATCTTGGGCTATCAAAACATAGAGGGAATTACACATAGAAAAAAAAAAATCTGAAATGCACCTGCCTTACCAATCTCTGCTATTCAACATAGAACCAAAAAAAGTAAATTACTTCATTATTTGTTCCAGACTCACAGGGTTAATACAGCCTGTGTCAATATATTCTGATCCAAAGATATTATCCTTGGTCTTAGATGTCCTCCAGCTGCTTTCATTAAAAATCTCAATATTTATGCTCTTGGAGGTGGCAAAGAGAAGTCTTGCTTAAGAGCAGCAATGTAAACAGTGTTACACCTCCCTTCAGCAGGAACCATTCACACACCTGTCTTTTTTGGAAGAGTTTCAGTTTGCTATTTTTATTTCCCTATGCTTGTGAACTCAGTAGGTTAAGGACTTTCTTCTTTTTTTTTTTTCTCTTCACTTTTTGATACATGTGCCAGCTACACAACACATGTGCCAGCTACACCTTTCCTCTAATCCTTACCTGATCCAAGGGTGGGCATATCTAATCACAGGAGTGTGTGAGGACCTCAGGGTACATAGAGTGTTTTGCATGCCCAACCTACTTCCACTGTGCTGGCAGCTGTTATCTCATGCATAACTCTTACCTCAGACTTGCCAAGCATTAGGTATGTGACATGACACATTTTCCCATAACATTTTACTCTTCCCCACTGAACTTAATATCTCACTCAACCGTGGGAAACATTTCTGTTTCCTGCACATGGAGGACAGCAGTGAAAATTGTAAAATCAGCAGCTCCCAGTGCCTAGTCTACACATTTCACTAGGGCACAAATACTGCCATGTCTCTCTAGGATTTGTAGGTGTCCATAAATGATCCTCAACATGTCTTTGTAGGTGGAGGTACAAGACAGATTGTGGGGTGAGGCTAAATCAACACTTAGCTCCATAGATTTCGTTTAAAAAACTTTATGCAACCAAGTTTCTCCAGACAGCAGATTTAAGTCCTATCATCAGCAGAAAGACAAGCTTCCTCCTTCTAGGAGACAACTTGGAACTACTCAGTGGCTGAAAGCACTTTGCGTCTTCTCAGGCTTTAGGGGCTTCCCACCACCACCAGTGATGGTGCAGTTCAAGGACAGGCAGGGACAGGGACGGTGCCAGTGCAACAATAATACGTTTGAGTATTTCATCATAAAGATTGTGACCTGCCTTCTGTAATGTATTTTCCATCTTCTGTGAAACCAGCAGCATATCAATGTGCTTTGCCATTAATGTCTGAACCTTGGAAACAAAACATTTATAGAGCAGTCCTGTAACATGTGGCTAAATCTCACCAATGTCACTCCTCTTAACAGAAAGAAGAGGTCATGTCAGTTCCCTGGAAATGGAAATATTTCCTCTGTGGTGTGATAGATGCTTGAAGACCAGGAGAACTTCTGTGCCTCAGAGCTGCAACTGTAAGGAAGGTAATTTCATTAGAGCTTCCTAGAGACCGTCCAACCTCTATCCCTGCACTGCGACTGCTTTTCTACATCTTTGTTAGTGACCTAATCTCATGGTAAAAGGCTTATTGCAGTTAATATGCATTAATTTCATTAGTCTAAATTTAAGAACACTACGGGATCAGCAATAGGCTTAATATGTTGTAGTCTTTGAATGTCCTGAATGTATGTCCTGAATTCTTCCCCGTATGGGCCAAAATCCCTACATTACAGAGTAACAAAAGTGGGACTTTGAAGATCATCTCCATGATGGGTGCATGGCACCGGCATAAACTGAAGATTAAAAAAAATCTCACTGCAGGGGCCTGTTTTCTGACTAAGTTGGATCAATATGAAAAATAAGTTTTGCCACTGAAAATGTCACAGCAAGGCATGATCAGATTTAGACAATTGAAACACAAATATGTTTACAAGACACAATTCTGTAAGTTAAGAGGCATGAAAGAAGAACTGTTTTCAAGTGGTAACCTGCACATATAGACAACTTATTGGTATTATTTTAAGTCAAGCACTGGAAATCATCTGAATTTCATTTATGCTACTGCTTCCAATGCTAACACCACTGGAATATTAGTTGACATTGTGATAGGAGCTTTCAGGGAGGAAAAAAAAATGTTGGTGGCATAATTCTTAGCCTAGGAGTGAATTTAATTTTATTAGAATAACAATAACCTTGTGAGACAATGAACAGCAGCTCTTATATGCCAATTCTGACATACCATTGTGGAAAGACCAGTAAACAACCAGTTTTCTGGTAACTTTCTCACACAGACTAAATAATTACTGAAGATTTATCTTCTAATTATTAGTGCACCTTGAAAATAATAACAAATAATTAAAACTGGGTTAGCTCTGAAATGACAGGGGGAAAATATATGAAGGTATTTTCTTTATGTCCCTGCAATACAGCTTTTATTGGGTTGTTTTGGTTATTTTTTTTTGTTTGGTTCTTGTGTGTGTGCTGTTTTGTTTTTTGCAATACAGATAAATAAACAAACAAACCTGAAACGTGACTAAGATGGTTCTCCCAGTGATATCTGATACAAAGAAAATTTGAATCATAGAATCACAGAATGGTAAGGTTGGAAGGGACCTCAAAGATCATCTAATTCCAATTCCCTGCCATAGGCAGGGACACCTCCCACTAGTACAGGTCACTCAAGGCCTCATCCAACCTGGACTTGAACCCCTCCAGGGAGGGAGCAGCCACAACCTCCCTGAGCAACCTGTGCCAGTGCCTCACCACCCTCACTGGAAAGAACTTCCTCCTAACATCCAGTCTAAATCTCTCCTCTGCCAGTTTAAACCCATTGCTCCTTGTCCTGTCATTGCAAGACCTTGTAAATAGTCCCTTCCCAGCCTTCCTGTAGGCCCCCTTCAGATACTGGAAGGCTACTATAAGGTCTCCTCGAAGCCTCACTGACAAACAGAAAAATTTCATCAGAAAAATCTATTCAGATTAACCATCAGGTCTACCACTGCCTGCTTAATGTTTTGCTTACACTTTATTACTTCTTTTTTTTTCTTTTGTTTTTTTTTAAGAGGGTTAGAAACCTTTTTAAAAGTGTTACTGTCTGCCATATACATTTAAAATTATTAATTATATAATTTAGCTATCAAGCCATAACCATAACAAAGTAATCCACTGTATTCTGTAAAGGACAGCTATAAAGAAAGTGAGCACGGCATCTTCCTCCACTTATCAACAATAGTTTCAGGCATCAATAAGTTATGAAAGAAAAATTTTGTACTATACTGATTTGGGATTGCACGTTAAAGTGAGAAATATTTTATATATAAATAATATCCAATGCATACATATAAACAGAGATACATATTCATGTGCACACATACTGAGTACCTCTCATCACTAATCAGTGAGAAGAATGTTTGGAAATAGGTTGATTCTGTAATGCATGTCTCCCATCTTATGCCACAGGAAGTTCCTTTGTCTAAGTATGGGACCTCCCTGTTAGAATGGAAATACATAGAAGTGACTCATCTGAAGTGCTTTGCTACAGGTTTGTAATGTCAGGGCAATCAGGAAGCCTAAATGTGCAGTTGCAAAATTGGGGTTGGTCTCTTCTCCTTGGTATCAGGTGATAGAACACGAGGAAATGGCCTCAAATTGCATATGGGGAAGTTTAGACTGGATATTAGGAAATATTTCTTTACTCCAAGAGTGGTCAGGCATTGGAACAGGTTGCCCAGGGAGGTGGCGGGGTCACCATCCCAGGAAGTGTTCAAGAAATGTGTGGACATGACACTTTGGGACATGGCTTAATGGTCATTGTGGTTTTCAGTTGAGAGTTGGACTCAGTGATCTTAGAGGTCTTTTCCAGTGGAAAAAAATCTATGATTCTATAAGAAAAAAATCGAGATGAGGATATCTCAGCTCTTTCAAGAAGGTAATCCTTATTTTACTTTTAAATGCTTTTGCAATACAGCCGGCCTCTTAAATTACCTGAATCTTAAGTACATAATGAACATAATACATTAACTCTATGCAGACCTGCACAGGGAAGCTGCCATGACATGAAATAAGATATCGAAGAAGAGTGTCTTCTTTCTGTCAGAAAGATACTCTGAATTTTGATCATTTAAAGATAAAATGTTAGATAATAGCATTTTTTTAAAATCGCCGTTCTGCCTTTTCTGGTTTTGCTGAAGGTGGGGTTGTCCTTTAAGAATCAGCCTTTCCTGGTCATCATACTGAGCAGTTTTCAGTCCTGGGTTCAGTGTCTTCCCTTCCCCTTTCCTTCCCCTTCCCCTTCTTCTTTTAGTAACTGCATTTTTTGCACTGCAATTAGTTTTATTTGTGCAGTAATTAGGGTTGGGCCCTATCTTCCTAATCAGAGGGGCTGTTTCTTTTAATTTCCTGTATTTCGAAGTGATGGGCAAAAATGTGACAAATAGAATTACAGGCTATGTTCACCACAAACATGGATATCTTTTAGAGAAATCTTATGTACAGAAAAATTATTTTTATCTTGTAAATGCCCGTGAGTAATTCTATGCCCCCAGGTACCACATGATTTGGTATCACTCTTCTCGCTGTGGTCCCACTGGTGGCAGTGCTGCACGAGTTGAAATGCTGCTCACTATTTCCCAGACACAGCTGTGACAGCAAACTTGCACAGACCTTTCACAGACCTAAAGGACCTCTCTGCTCTGCAGCATTTAAATGGATACAAGTGGAAGGAGACTCAGTATTCTGTAGGTCTTATATTGTCTGTGATATCTTACTCTTGCTGAGCACCAGAATCTAAAATGCAATGCAACTGTTAATAGAAAGTGAGAACGAAGGGCTTCTGAAGAAAGAAGGTCTACGCCAGGCTTGCTCTTCTCAAGCAGACAGTGCTGGTGGTTCTTCAGGCCAAGAGATGAGGTCAGGGTGGATTTTACACATTAAGGAGGCTGGCTTAGCAAGAAGGAATGAAAAACTGCCACCAATGACCAGACAGGCAGCATAGCAAGTAGCAGCCTTCCCTATCAATCTGGGACAGAGCCACACCTACAAGCAGGTCAAGCTAAGCTATGGCCTTTTGCTTTTTAGACCACTTATTTGGATGTTCCTTTGGCAGATAAATATTACTTTGTTTTAGGGAAGCTCTTTTCTGAGTCACTTTAATTAAGTGCTCTCACAACAGAGATAAAGGGTGTGTATGTGCCAAATCCAGTTAGGCCTGTCAAGTTTACCTTGCCAGTAAACAAGCAATGTAATCTGAAAATGGGAGCATGCATGATTCCCCCACGTAGAACAAGGTAGCCAGATTCATCTGTCTCCCAAAGGGCACATTAATGAGAGACCAAAATAGGTCACCTGCACTAGGGGAAAAAAAAGACCTCTTGCTGTATCCATTAGGCAGGAGAAGAAAAAAAAAATGTTTCTTCCTCCTACAAGGGGAAAAGTTGAAAGAAAGACTGTCTTCTGTCATCTAGAAAAGGAAGGCATGAAGAAATGTTTCTATTCATCTGTCAGTTATTAAAATGATGATCCATTGGGAGTGCGTCATGGATGTAATAGATGGATGTTCTAGAAAAGTGTTTTTTTTCAGATGTCAGCAATACAGGGAGCTTGGAGAGGAATCAGTGTGCCGCAGATCAACACACTATGCAAAGGCAAATGTTAGGTGGCATAAGAATAAAGGAAGCCTCCAGATGGTTCCATTTCTACCACCTTTTAGAATTTGGTGGGTTTGCCTTGAAATAAAAAGATGAAGTCAAGACTAACTACTACAGAGAGCTGACCACTGACCATTGCGTGTGCTACCACAGAGGCAAGTCGGGTTATTTCTCTCTCCATCTTATCCTGGTACCTTCTTCTGTCCTGTTAGTGACACATACCTGGGTTTTCCCAGGACCTAAGAACTCTCCACAGGATGTTGGATCATCAGAGCCATTTGAAGTGCATGCAAATTATTTCTTCCAAACAGTGATATAAGAAATGCAAAGACTTTTGCCATCTCTCTGGAAATCAGTCTCATGCATGAATGCTTGACTTCTCTTCCAAGGAGGTTTGACAGCCCTGCTTCAACATTTTCAGTTACAGAAAGGAGGCCTGATCATTTTCACCCAGCTCTGTGTCTCCCAAATTCTGTGAGGGTCTCACTGCTCAGTCTCATGGAAAATTTAGTCCCCTCATCGGATACAGAAACTGCATGAATCTTTTCAGTTGTGCAAACAAAACTGAATTTGAAACCCTATGTGAGAAGGACCAAAGCTACTTTTATGGAAAGAAGTGAAGGATGGTGAAAGACACAAAAACCATGGGGAAACTAGAGCAAGAACCTCAGAAATCCAGAATTTCTGCTCTTGCTGTCAGAGTGTTTGAAGAGTCTGGGTTGGAGTTAGCCTTTTTGGCTTTATTGCTTTTGCTGCCATTTTGCCTGGGCAGTGTCAGTGCCAATCTGGCTTTCAGGACTGTGTCAGGCACAATACCCCAATAGTCTGCAAATACAGCTTCCTCGTTTGCCTTTGCCTCAAACTGATCTGACTCTCTTTTACTTCACTACCTGCCACCATGATCCTTGATGCTGATTTATGGAGGGGAGGTTATGGAAAATAATATTCTCCCCTAATAACCAGATTTCAGAACCTGGGGCTTTTCAAGCTGATAGCATGACATTTACAACAAAAATTAGTGTTTTGGGAATTTCACTTAGACCACAGTCTCAATCTTATGCAGATGGTTCGTGGTGAACCCAACAAGAGATTTTGTTAGGTACAGCTTTTGGGAAGGGTT
>VWYK01116280.1:0-10159 GCA_013399775.1 Semnornis frantzii | reverse complement strand
TGGGACGGCGGGACCGGGCGGGCGGCGAGCGCGGAGGAGCGGCGGCGGAGCTCAACCCCCGCGGGAACCGCAGCCACCGGCTATGGACTGGGCGGCCTTGGAGAGGCACTTGGCTGGTTTGCAGTGCCGGGAGCAGGAGCGAAGACAACGGAACAACCCTGCCTCGGTGAGTCGTACCGGGAAGGCCGGCGGACCGCGAGGGTGCGCCGAGCGCCGGGGCGGCGACTCTCCAAGCCCGGTTATGGCTATGGAGGGCTCCGCGGGGGGAACCAGACTCGGCAGAGCGGGACGCACCGGCCTGCGGGGGGATGTCGTCCTGCACCGGCAACCGGTGGTGGAGGGGGTGGGAGGTTCGGTGCTCCCCAGCCCCGTGCTGCGGTGCGGTCCGGGGAAGCGAGAGACCAGAGGAACGAACTTTGCCGGAGCATCTTTGGGATTCTTTGGGTAGTTGCGGGAGCCCGGGGCTGGGGCAGCAGCTGGTGCCAGTGCCCGGTGGGAGCGATGTGTCTCCTTCGCTGCTGGGAGGCGGTTTTAAGCTGAGGAACGGCAGCTTTTCTGCTGGCTGGGGGCAGTGTGTGTTGTCCATTCTTGGGATGGTGAGAACCTGCTGTTGGCTGAGCTGAAACACCCCCCCAAAAAAAAACAACCAAACAAACAACCGTGGGTTTTACAGAAAACGCTAAGAAATCATTGTACGGTCACGTTGTCTGCAGAGTGTTGTAGGAATTCTGTATAACTTATGGGATGCGAAGGTGTGATGATGGTTAGATGAAACCAGCACTGAGCACACAGCTGGTTGAAGCCTCCTCCATTATGTATGAATTAAAAGAAATCCACCGAAATCTCCCCCAAACCACTGCAGGAGCTCTGGGATGTGATGACACACACGGGGCTGAGAGCTGTGTGCCTCGCCAACCCACGCCCTGCAGCCTCCCCGCTGGCATGCTTGATGGCTTTAGGGTTGTTTTTTTTTTAAGGCATTCCATTCCTTTTCCTTCCTGTGAAGTCATCCTCCTCGGGGAGGTGGGGATTTCCCTCCCCACCCCCCCACCAAATCTTTGAATGACAGCTAATTGGTGAGAAGTCTGGGTGGCTGCTGGGGTTGAGAAGCTGATAGAGGAGTGGGACAGCTGCTGTGCAGGAGGAGGGTTTTTTTCCACAGCCTGAACGTTGTAGCCTCGGCGGCCTGAGGAGCTGACAGGTGACGTCCTTAATGATAGTCGTTTGCGCAGAAACTCAGCTTAAAAGGGGGGTAGAGGGCGAAAAGCTCATTTTTGTGGTTTGTGAGATTATTTCTAGGCATTATCTGATAAAACAAGCTGCTGGCAGCTTGGAAACTCATGGCCTCAGGGTATGTGCTTAACCAGGTGAGGTGTCACCTAAGGAATCTTGCCTCTAAGAATTCTCCTCCTCCTCCATCCTCCCCTTCCCTCTTGTGAGCCCAAAGGCATTCGCTGCTGCCTTATGTCCTGACTTGTCCTGCTGAGAATTTGGGGGTTGCAGCTTGTGCTGTTCAACCTGAGCACACCTCAGCAGTACATGAGGCTGATTGGAACCACTGTGGACACACAGCTTTGAGTTGCTCAGCACCTTGAGAGCATCTCCAGTGGGCAGGGCTGAGCCCCAGTGCTGTAGAACTGGAGTTTTCTGCTCCACAGACAGGAAGTTTTTTTCAGTGTGTGTGGCCCAGGAGAGACTCTTTCCTCAACCCTCCACCCAACCAGTGGTCCTGGAGGCACCTGGACCTGGTTTGCTTTCCCAGCCTTACCTTGGGATTCCCCTTTTCCTGGCACGCAGGGAGGAGGTGGAGCTCTGCTCTTTCCGTTTCCCGCCTGAGGCAAAGGGCTGTTGGTAGCAGCCCAGACCCAACTGGGAAGGGATATTGCACCTCCAGGTCAGCTCAGATGAGGTGCATGATACCCCCCCGTGGTACCACCATCCCTTCCTGGGCACTCTTCAGGCTGTGTCTGTGGGACCCATCCCAACAAGCTGCAGGAACTCAATACCCTCAAGGCCAACTAAAACCAGACCAAAGAGAAAGATCTGCCTTTTTCTTTTATTTCTTCCTACCCTTGACATTTTCCTGCAATTTGGTGCTTTGCTTTTTCTGACAAAACCTTGCCATGCCCTGCTGGATGCCCAAGTGTTTGTAAACATAAAAATCATGAACTGAAACCAGTCAGGAAGCAGCTACAGGGAAGATGGACTAGCTTGCTCCAACCACTAGCAGAATATGTTAGGAAAAGAGAAAATGCATTCTGAAATTAGCCTGGAGAAGAGCATCCTGAGAGGAGATCTTCTCAGTGCTCCCCAAGAGCTAAAGGGCAGGGAACAGGAGGATGTGTCTGGGAGGTTTGGAGGAAATGAACGTTAATTCCATGAGCTGTTGCTTAGCTTCCAGATGCAGTTACACAACACAAACAAGATGTGAGGGCCAAGGCTGGTTCCTCGGGTCACAGACAGGCTAATGGTGGTTGAGAAGCTCCTACCAGGGGCATTCAGGAAGAGGCTGAGGACTTCTTCTTGGCATCAGCAGCCCCATTCAACAATGCTTTAAATGATGCCCATGAGAGAATTGCAGAAGGATGGTGCTGGGATGTGTCTCTGTCCATTGTGGCTATGCCTTGTCCGTGGGCTGGTTGCACTCAGGATGGAGACTCATTGGAATGCCACCCAGCTCCATACAACCACATTTGTCTGGTGGCTCTGAGAGCACTCCTGTGGGCCAGGTGCCCATGGGAGAAAGAAGCCCAGAAATGGAGGAGAGGATGTTTCATAGATTCATAACTTGGGTTGGGATGGACCTTGGAAGGTCATCTAATTCCAAGCTCCTTGGCATTGGCAGGGACACCCTCCACTAGAACAGATTGCCCAAGGCCTCATCCAACCTGGTTTGCTCCAAAGGAGGGTGAAGTAGCTGCCTCTGGAGCTGCAGCTGGGTAGATGAGCTGCCTCCAAGCCCACCCTAATGAGAGGGAAGTAGCTGCTTCTGGAGCTGCAGCGGGGTAGATGAGCTGCCTCCAAGCCCACCCTAATGAGAGGGAAGTAGCTGCTTCTGGAGCTGCAGCGGGGTAGATGAGCTGCCTCCAAGCCCACCCTAATGAGAGGGAAGTAGCTGCTTCTGGAGCTGCAGCGGGGTAGATGAGCTGCCTCCAAGCCCACCCTGACATGCACAAGCCCTCTGAGGTGTGTTAGATGCCTCATGAGAGTGCTGGACAACTGCCCAGGAGGAGCAATGTCACTCTTCCTGCAGGTGCGTGATGCTTAGAAGGTTCAAGGGTCCAAGCATCTTCTTAATCTCATCACCCAGCTGCAGGGAGCCTGCCTCTCCCTTTTGTTGGTTTTTTTTTTCCCTTTTGCTCAACTCCTGGCTGTGCCCAGAGCTGTAAGAAATGTGCCACGAGCTGATGGATGGAGCTCAGGAGCTGCTGAAGCAGCTTGGGAAGCAATGACGCTCCACTGGCTGTCCTGCTAATGACTCTAATAAAATCCAAAGCGGCGTTAATGGCTTTAATATTCTTTCCCTCGCTTCTCTGAGGATGGTAATTACAATCAATAGGATGTATTTGCTGAAAATAATATCTGCAAATTCCATACTCAATTAAAAAGGAACCACTTGGAGGAGAGGAAATGGCTCAGCCAGCCACCAGGAGGCTTGGGTGCTTGTGACAGGCTGCGGATGGGTGGCACTGTTGAAGGAATTTTGCTGTCCTCAAAGCAGGCTTTTTGCAGGCAATGGAGATAGAAAGCTCATCCTTTCAGCCTCCAGTACTTCTGCAGCAGCATCTTGTATGGGAGAGGCTGTGCTGGAGGCTGTGTTTTCCCTTAGCATCACTAAAATATTCTTCCCTACGCTGTTGAGAAGGAGAGGTGCCTGTTGTCAGGTACCTGTGGCAGCAGCATTGTCTCTACCCTAGGGAGGTCACATCTGGAGGGCTGGGGCCAGTTCTGGGCTCTCCAGTTCAAGAGAGACAAAGAACTGCTTGGAGAGAGTCCAGGGGAGGCTCCTGAGCTGCTGAGGGGCCTGGAGCAGCTCTGTCAGGAGCAAAGGCTGAGAGCCCTGGGGCTGAGAGCCTGCAGAAGAGCAGCCCCAGAGGGCATCTGAGCAATGCTCAGCAAGAGCTAAAGGAGCTGTGGGGGGCAAGAGGCTGGGGCCAGGCTCTTGTCAGTGGTGCCCAGGGACAGCACAAGGGGCAAAGGGCACAAACTGGCAGCCAGGAGGTTGCATCTGAGCAGGAGGAGAAAGTTGTTTGTTGTGAGGGTGCTGGAGGCCTGGAGCAGGCTGCCCAGAGAGGCTGTGGAGTCTCCTTGTGTGGAGAGCTTCCAAACCCTCCATGGCACTGTGCTGCTGGGCAAGCTGCTGTGAGTGCCCTGCTGGAGCAGAGGGATTGGACTGGATGGTCTCCAGGGGTCTCTTCCCCACCCATGCTGGGATTCTGGAATTTACAGTGCATTAGAAAGTTCAATCTGTTTCCCTCTAACTTGCTTGGTCCTTGAGTCAGTTTTCAGTTACTGGAGGGGGGCACAGTGCTCCTGATGTGCTCAGAGCTGTGTTTCAGCAGCAACTGTCTGCCCGTGGAGGTCTGTGGATCCCAGGCGGTGGTGGAGAGGAGTTGTAGGTGGTGGTGGCACCTAAATTCATTGTGCATGGGTTTGAAAAGCTTCAGTTCTGCATTTGAAAACAACTCACCCTCTACAAAAGGATTTGAGGGCTGACAGGAGATGCCAAAAGCTGGTAGGATGAAAGTTGTTATGGACCATGTGTCTTCTGCTTGTGCCTTTACTGATGCCTCCTGTCGTGGCTGCTGAGAATGTGAACCCAGTTCAAGGTATAAGTCACAGTGTGAAGTGGAACCTTTAAGTTATTTCCTTGCTGGCCACAGGCAGGGGTCAGGTTTTGATGGAGCAGTAGAGGAGTGTGGAAGAGAAAGCTGGGAAAGAGCAGACATCATGGCAGGAGGAATGTGTAGGCCCAGGGGGAAGAGGAACAGTCATGAGTGATGCTTGTGTGCCCACCAGGAGCTTGATGAAGCCCTTCAAGAACATGAGTGCAGCAGGGCTGCTGGGAGCAAGGCCTGGGATCAAGCCCCCAGCTTGGTGCTGCACATTGCCAAGCTTTGCTCTCCTTGGTGTGTCATCCCTAGCATTTAGAGAGCAGCTCTTTGCTTGAAGGTTGGCAGTGAGCTTGTTCTCACTTCGAATAAGTCCTCATCACTTGAGTGTGCTTGCTTGGAGCATTGGGTTCTTCACTCTAGATGCCTTTGTCTTGGCTCTGAGTTGTTGGGAGAGGGCAGTAAGAGTTTAATGCCTGGGAGCAGTTTTCCTCAGACAAGAACTGTCAGAGCATTAACTTCTGACACGCTTGATGTTCAAAATTAAACTTCTGGCTTGCAGGAAATTGCATTTCTGTCACTCCTACAGCATAGAAGGACCAACAAGACCTTTTCTGCCCACCTGCTCTTGTGCCTATTCAGTTTGACCATTTAACAATTCACTGGGCAACTGGAGAGTCACAGAATGGTGGGAGTTGGAGAGGACCTCCAAAGGTCGAGTCCAACCTCCCAGAGCAGGATCCCCTAGGGCAGGCCATACAGAAACACATCCAGATGGGTCTTGAAAATCTGCACAGAAACAGACTCCACAACCCCTCTGGGCAGCCTGCTCCAGGCCTCCAGCACCCTCACACCAAACAACTTTCTCCTCCTGCTCAGATGGAACCTCCTGGCTGCCAGTTTGTGCCCATTGCCCCTTGTGCTGTCCCTGGGCACCGCTGACAAAAGCCTGGCCCCAACCTCTTGCCCCCCACAACTCCTTTAGCTCTTGCTGAGCATTGCTCAGCTGCCCTCTGGGGCTGCTCTTCTGCAGGCTCTCAGCCTTTGCTGCTCACAGAGCTGCTCCAGGCCCCTCAGCAGCTCTGCAGCCTCTCCTGGACTCTCCCCGGCAGTTCTTTGTCTCTCCTGAACTGGGGAGCCCAGAACAAGAATGTCTTGTGTTCCAGTTTGAGTCCATTGCCCCTTTGTCCTATGACAGGACACCACTGAAAAGAGCCTGGTCCCTTCTTCCTGTCACTCACCCTTCAGGTATTTGTAAAGGATGATGAGATCCCCTCTCAGGCTGCTCCAGGTCTCTCAGCTTTAAGTCAAAGGCTGAACAGAAGTCAGGATGACAGAGGTGCTTCAGGGCACTCTATTTGTTGTGAGGCTTAACTGATGTGGAAACCAGACCTCTGATCTGCAAAAACTCCTCTGTTGTTTGCATCCCAGGAGGGGCTTGGCTTTGCTTGGTGCCAGTGTCCCTTCCTGTGGGATGTAATGCAGGAAGGTCCCTGCAGTTCAGAGTCACAGCTTGCATTGTGTTGGAAGGGACCCTCAAAGGTCATTCCTGCAGGCAGCAAGGACATCTCCAACTAGATCAGAGCCACAGCAAGTCTCATCTTCAATGTCCAAAGGGATGGGACTCAACCCCAGCCCTGGGCAGTCTATTCCAGTGTTTCACCACTCTCATGGTGCAGAGCTTCCTCCTGCTGTCCAGCCTAAATCTGCCCTGCTCCAGTTTCAAACCTTTGCCTCTTGTCCTGTCCCCACAGGCCCTTCTGAACAGTCCTCCCCCAGGCCTCCTGTAGCCTATTCCAGACTCTCACCACCCTCACACTGAAGAACTTCTCCCTCAGCTCCACTCTAACCCTACTCTGCCTCAGCTTCAAACCAGTCCCTTTGTCCTGCCTGCAGACCCCCTCAGCAAAAGTCTCTCTGCAGCCTTCCTGCAGGATCCCCTCAGGCACTGACAGGGAGCTCTGAGGTCTCCCTGGAGCCTTCTCCTCTCCAGGCTGAACAACCCTAATTCTTTCAACCTGGCCCTAGAGGAGAGGTGCTCCAGGCCTCTGATCATCTTTGTGTTCTGCTGTGGAGGAACCAGCTGAGCCCTGTACTTTGGCCACGTTTCCACCCAGCTCAAAGGTTAGATGAGGCTGGTGAGATATTAATGACTCTGCCAAAGTGTGCAGTGTCATTAAGCTGGGAGAACATCTTTAGGTACTCGAAATGCTTGTTGCTTGAGGAGCCTTGGTAATTACCCAGCTTGGGAAGATGTATGTTTGCTGCTTGGGAAACTGGGCCAGGCAAAATGCCTGTGATTAATAGTCCTGAGCACAAAAAAACCCAAAACCTTTATCTTCATGGCTGCCACAGAGCCTTTCATTAAGGAAAGTGGGGTGACAGCACAGGGATTCTTCCTCCATGAATGATGCTCCTTCAGCCCAGTGAGTTCCCCTGGCTGATGGACTCAAGCAAACTGGTTCTGCTTCCCAGTTGCCTGGTGAGGGACTGCTTCATGTGGGGTGTGGAGACTGCAAGAGTGGCTCCAGAAGAGGCCATGGGGATGGTCAGAGGGCTGGAGAACCTTCCCTGTGAGGTTAGGCTGGGAGGGTTGGGGTTGTTCAACTTGGGGCAGAGAAGGCTGCAGGGAGACCTTAGAGCAGCCTACCAGTGCCTGAAGGGGCTGCAGGAGAGCTGGGGAGAGACTTTGGACAAGGGCTGGGAGTGCCAAGACAGGAGGGAATGGATTGAAGCTGGAAGAGAGGAGGTTGAGACTAGAAAGGAGGAAGAAATTCTTTTCAGTGAGGGTGGTGAGACACTGGCACAGGTTGCCCAGGGAGCTTGTGGCTGCTCCCTGCCTGGAGGTGTTCAAGGCCAGGTTGGAGGAGGCCTGGAGCAAGCTGGGCTGGTGGGAGGTGTCCCTGCCTGTGGCAGGGGGTTGGAACTGGGTGATCTTGAATGTCCTTTCCAACCCATCCTGTGGTTCTGTATCAGGCCAATGAGCGTCTTTTTCAAAGTTCTTTTTGGTGTTGGGCTTCATAAGTAGCAAATTCCGAGGATTTCCAAGGGGAGCTTTTCTGCCAGTGAATCTTTTTATCCTCTCAGAGCCTCCTTTTGCTGGTGTAATCCTGAAATGAAGGGATTTTGCTGTGTGGAGCCCTCATACCCCTCCCCAGCTCTGCTTTCACTGAGTCCTTCAGATCCCACCTGAAGTTGCCCGAGTCTGGGGCTGGAATGGCAGTGGGGAGCAGGAAGAGTTGCGTGGCAGGGTGATAATGATCTGCTTGTGGTCTGTTGGCTGAGGCTGGGGGTGATAAATGGAAGAGGGCAGTGGGATTTCATCCCTGGAATCACCCTGTGCTGTGTCAAACCTGTTATTCGGGCTGCTGGAGGGCAGCAGCTCCTGTGGTGGCAGGGGAGGGGAATGGGATGGGATGGGATGTCTGTGATGCTGTGGAAAAGAATGAGCTGTGTGGAGAGAGAATTTGTAGGTAGGAGCTATTTAAAAGTCACATGAAGAGAAAACTGCAGCTCACACCACTCTGCAGATCTGCTGGGGAGCACTGGGAAAGCTGGGCTAGCTCCAGCCCAGCAGCAAAAAGCTGCTGCTGACAAAGCTTTTTGGGAACATGACTCAAACTCCCCAGCCCTCAAACTCTTGCAGGCACTTGGGGAAGGTAATAAAGTAAATGTGGCAAGCAGAAAGCAGCAGGGGTGAAGTCTAAGCAGGCAGGGATTGCTGAGCAGCTGGGGTAAAGTGAGGGTTTGCTAAGCTCAGGGCAGCCAGCATCAGCCCCTGTGCAGTGGGTGGGCAGGCAGAAATCATCCTGGCCCTGTCTTGGAGAAGTCTGTGCCATGGGGCAGGCTCCCAGGCTTTCCATCCTGCATTGGCTGGATCACAGTGTTGTTCTGGTTGGAAGAGACCTTTAAGATCATCCAGTCCAACCCTTACCCCAGCGGTGCCAGCTCACCACTAAACCATGGCCCTCGGCACCACAGCTGCACAGCTCTGAAACCCTTCCAGGCATGGGGACTCCACCACTGCCTTGGGCAGCCTCTTTCAGGCCTTCACAATCCTTTGAGGGGAGAAACTGTTCCTCATGTCCAACCTAAACTTCCCCTGGGGCAACTCGAGGTGATTTCCTCTCATCCCATCACAGCAGAGCCCAACCCCAGCTGGCTCCAGCCTCCTTTCAGGGGGCTGCAGAGAGCAATGAGGTCTCCTCTCAGACTCCTGCAGGCTGCACACCCCCAGCTCCCTCAGCTGCTCCTCCCCAGCCCTCTTCTCCAGACTCTTCACCATCTCTGAACCTGCTCCAACCCCAAATGTCCTTGGAGTGAGGAGCCCAAACTGAAGGCAGGATTCAAGCTGTGGCCTCTCCAGTGCCCACTCCAGGAGGACAATCCCGGTCCTGCTCCTGCTGGCCACACCATTGCTGATCCAGGCCAGGCTGCTAGTGGCCTTCTTGGCCACCTGGGCACAGCCTGGCTCACCTTCAGCTGCTGTCAGTCAGCACCCCCAGGTCCTTATCAACACTCTCCAGCCACTCTGCCCCAAGCCTGGAACATTCCTGGGGTCCTTGTGCCACAAGTGCAGGACCCAGCCCTTGGCTTTGTTGAACTTCATCCCATTGACCTCAGCCTGTTGTTCCAACCTGTCCAGATGGTTCTGTAGTCCCTCCCTACCCTCACTCAAATCAGCATTTCCACCCTGACTGCATTCAGAGCATCATTTTCCCCCACTCCTAACAGCCATAAAGTCGGGAAATCCTAGAGTGCCCTAGAGCTGAGTCCTTGTCTCCTGCAGAGGCAGGTAGACTTGGAGCTGCTGAGCCAAGCAATGCTCCTGAGAGAACACCAGTAGCTAGAGAAAGATTTTTTTCCAAGCAAAACTAATCCCAGCTGCTAAGGATACTCAAGATTTACTCCCTCATCTTAAAGCAGAGGAGAAATGGGAAGCCGAAGGAAGCTTCCCTGGGCTGTGGGAAGCTGATTTGTGAATGTTGTGGTGTGAAATTAATCATTTATCAATATCTTGGTTATGCTGCCCTGCAGAAGGGAAACGAAACTCCAAATTAGTTTGTGTTTGGCCACTTGTATGACTTCCCCTCCTGAAGTAAAACGTTTACTTTCTGGCTGGCAGGACACCCTTGGGTATTTTACCTTCAGCTGTTTCATACACACCTACATGCAAGAGACTATTTACAGCCTGGCCAAGGCCATAGAATTCCTTGGAGGTCTTTTCCAACCCCTAATCATCCAACCTTCAACCCAGCTCCACCACGACCACTAAACCCTGTCCCCAAGTGCCATGGCCTCAAGTTGCTTGAACACCTCCAGGAATG
>VWYK01116270.1:11250-31226 GCA_013399775.1 Semnornis frantzii | reverse complement strand
TTTTTTTTTTAAAGTACATTCGAATGATAGCAGATTTCATCAGCAGCCTTTCCTGGCTACCACAGCATGTAAGCAGAGGCTCCTGTTGCAGACATCTGTGCAGCTCATTCCAGGACTATTTGCTTTTGAGCTCCATCTGCTGGAATTGTGTCCTGTTTCCCACGTCTTTGGTGTTACTATGCTGCCAGGTTTCATAGGAATTGGCTTTAATTTAAAAGAGAATAAAGAACAAAGTCACAGTTTTGAGAAATTTTTAGTAAGTTGCCGGTCCTTTTGTTTAAGCAATCAGCCTAAAGATTGCTTGGAGAATATGAGGCTTAAAACACAACATAATGGTGAGACTGGAAAACAAGTAAAGTCCTTTCTTCACTTTTGTTTACAGAGTCAGTTTCTAGGTATTTTGTAGAGATTTGGATTAGTCAGGTCAAGTTCTGTATGAGATTTCAGAAAAAGGTTACTCACTGTGCTCATTTTTCTGAATTGGGTTTTTGTTTTGTTTCCCCCTGATGTCTGTTGTTACTCTATAACTAAGACAATTAGCAGTGCTTTCAGTATTTAATTAACTTTTAAAAAAGCCATTCTTCCTCGTCATAACTGTGTTTCTAATATTTCAAAATATTTAAGGACAGAAGGGACCTTGATGAACATTGAATTTGATTTTTGTAGCTCCATTGTTCCCTAACAAAAATATACTGCAAAGAATAATGCGCAAAATTGGGGTAGAGGCTCCCGCTGTGCCAAGCCACTCTAAAAGTGTTTTAAGTAGTCAGAGGATTTCATGGTACATTATATGATGACTTTCTGCAAGTTTTCTTTGTAAGAAGCACCATTCTCTGCTCAGAGGATGTATTGAAATGTTCATGTCAACAATAAGGTATACATGTAGAATTGGGCTTGCCACCAGCCCTTGTGTGCAGAGACACTGGTGCTGATACTGTCTGTAAGCCTAAAGAACAAGCTCTCCTCTGGAAGAACTGCCTTCTCAAAAAGCAAACCACCTGCATTTTGAATTTGCTTTAGTTGGAAGGCTAATACTGGCTTCCTTCTCCCTGTCCCCAAAGCTAGGTGTTACTAAGGCATATTCTGTTTCATAATGGGTTTGTGCATATGGTAATTTCAGTATTCTTTCCTTGCTGTCCAGCTGCCTGTTAGCAATACTTTGTGTTTGCTTATGATGTTTGCAACTTTTTTTTTTTTTTTTTTCTCTGCACAGCAAACTTTGCCTGAACTGGTTTTAGTTTCTTGATGTGGGTAACTATACCAAAGTCTTGGGAACAGAGGTAGAGAGGAGGAGATGGAGAACAGAGAAAGCAACGGGCTTGATATTAAAGATAAATGTTATTTTTTTTTTCCCACTTCTGCCTTGTACTTCTCATGGTCATGGTACACCACACTCCATGGTGTGCTCTACAGGTGCCCAAGCTTGTTGCAGCCTGAACTGGTCCATCTGCCTCAGCAGTCTATTCAGTAACACTGCCCAAGCTCATAACCCTGGAACATCAGTCAGGATGGTTCAGGCAAGGACACTGCTGCTCCAGCTGGACAACTCCCAGTTTTGCCAGAGATCAGGCTCCACACTCCATGCAGTGCCTCTACATGCTGTATGGTACTAGATATGCAGAATCAAAGAATCATTTGGGCTGGAAAAGACCTTTAGGATGTAAGCCTGCTCTGCAGTAACCTGAGTGCCTGCAAGTTAGATTCTTTGCTTCCTGCAGAATTGTGAGGATAAGGTCATTAACGTGTATGCAGAAACACACTTCACTGAAAAGCCTATTCACTTCATCTGAAAATAATCATTGTAATTGATTTCTTAGGCTTCTGCATGGGACAGAACCAACAGTTATTTTTCACATAGGTTTGAGGGGATGTTGTCTGTATTTCTTGACGGCTTCCTATAAAATACGAAGGTAGCAGTGGTGTCTCTTGGTCAGTAGATTTAAATAGGTATGTTCTGCTTTATGCTGATATTTAAGTGTTACATCTCAAAGTCAGTGTTTTTTTGCATCTACAGAAATGGAAGGATTTAGATTCTTAGTAACTGCTACTGGGTGCTGAGATTGAAACTGGCTGCTCTGTAACTGCCACTGCAGAGTAAGTTAGATTGTTAGTGTTATTTCTGTAATGACAAGCACTTGAGATTTGAAATTGATCAGTGAGTAATCATGGTGAAACTCCCCTCATAGCTCTCTTCTGTTCATGGGATAAAAGTGTGAGTGTTGGTTGGTTTTAGTGTAGACCCAAATTCTAATTAATATTCCTGTGTCCCAAACATGTTGTTCTGATTAGAGGCTCTTTGCCTAGGCATTTCTGTGTAGCCTGCCCTGTTTGAAACCCTGCCTTTTTCTGACTTCACTTCCTGAATCCGTTGACAACACTCACAGCCAAACAAAATACATGTTCACAATGCTGTTATTTGCAAAATATTCCCTTGTGAGTACAGCTGGGGCAACAAAAAGAGAGTTTCTCTCTGGATCTCAAAGAGAACTGACTATTCCTTATAGACGCGAGGCACATAGTGCATTAGGCAATTTCAATCTTGGCAGTTAAGTAAGTGTTAAAACTTTGCATTTCACCGCATACAAACACAGGCACAGCTTTCGTTACAGTTGTGCTTATTGATCACCCAGTCATCCAGTAATATACCAAGTGCTGAATTTTAATCTGTGCTGAAGTGAACCAGATAGCAACAGGCTTATATAGCCCACCACACTTTACAAAACAGATGGAGATGGAGGCAATATACCCTCACTTTGCCCTGTCTTAGGCCCGATCCTCAAACAAGATGTGGGACCAAAGAAAAGCTTCATTTAAATAACTCATCTCCTTGTGAAACTACATAACTGGCACTAAAATCCACCTTCCCTGGCAATATATTCTCTGTCTGGACACCAGTACCTCCTGAGCTGGACTAAGGCAAATGACTCATGTCACAGAAACCGACCCATCAGACGATGTCCGCTTCAACGATCAGTGCCAGTACTCAGTAACTTTTCTACCTGTCCTACAGAACTTGAGAAAGCAAACACACAACTGCCGTGCTAAGTGTCTGTGTGTGCGTATGAGGATAGGGTGGAGCAGACTGTCACTCAGCTGTATTTAATTAACATAGTATTTTATATAATGTATTTATTTTTTACGTAATTAGGTGATTAAGCAAAATGCTCGCTTGTAACATCTATTCCATAACCCAGTGCTGCTGAGAGTTAAACATGCACCTTTGCAGGTAATTAATCTCCTTGCCCTGCTTATTTTGCTAGTTGGCACTTGCTAAATCCCTGTAAAACCACACCCAGCAGTGCTGTGTATTATCCCTCTGCTGTCTATTCCTACATATGGTCAAAATCAACTTACCTTCCGGGTTGCTGACATCAGCAAAATGTACTCTTGGCAAACTCCAGCATCCTCCTAGTAACCCTTTGTTTGGTTGGTGTTGTTACAGTTGTATTCCTCTGACAGCAGCAAACACCATCTGAACAGTGCCCACCTTGACACTTGGAAGGAGATTACCATATTAACATATTTTAATCATTACTACAACGCCTTGTGATCAAATCCATATAATAAGGAAGTGGGGTGGAGGGAAGTTGGAGGAAAGATACTACGATTCCTATAAGAAACTTATATTAGTTTGCAAGTTTCAGAGTCTCATTTTGGTAACAGTAAAGGTGTATATATGTATCTAGTTACCTAGTCAGTTTATGAAGTGACTTTAGACAAGACTGTCACATCAATTAAAATTATGGTTATTTCATAAGGAAAAAGGAAAGGAAAAAAAAAAAGGACAGATTTAAGACTGCCTGCTCTAAAAAGTTAGCATCCACGAATAATGAATTTCTAATATTTTCTGTCTGTCTTTTGATAACATCTCTTGCCTCTTAGCTGTTTGGCTCTAAAGAGAAAGATCTGCTCTCCCTTCAGG
Organism: Semnornis frantzii; assembly: GCA_013399775.1. Taxonomy (NCBI): domain Eukaryota; kingdom Metazoa; phylum Chordata; class Aves; order Piciformes; family Ramphastidae; genus Semnornis; species Semnornis frantzii. The sequence continues at coordinate 27,304 of VWYK01116270.1, read as the reverse complement.
TATATGCTTATTAAACAAAGTAAATTTGGTACAGCATTGAAAATCCTGGTGTACTAGTTGTTTCCCCACCCTGAGGTATATATTTGTATTGCCACTGCACTAAACCCCAAGATTATTTTATGAAAAATAAATGGGAAATGTCAGAGTTGTTTTTTCAGCAACTTACTGAAAAGACGCAACATATGAGTTGCTGTTTTTTAAGCAAATTGTGCTTTTCACTTCACACTAGGTTGTTTTCAGAGCTTTTTTATTCCCAAGAAATTCAGAACCCATAGCAACCCCCACAAGGAAAAGGCTTTCAAGATGGGGAAGGTTATAAAGCTATTTTACTGTTGATAGCAGCATTGTCATAAATACAAACAAACAAGGGCCATCTCCTGATTAGGAAGGAACATAGGATTAAAGGTGAATGCTTCTATTTTGAAGTCTACAGCATGTTTTTTTAAAAATACAACCCCTTGCCTTAATTGTCTTGAGGGCATGAATTTAATAAAAAGCTTGTCAGACCAAGCAGACAGCTACTCCAATTATGGAGCAATTTCATGCACTGGCTTTCTATCCCTCTACCTGTTTAAAGTTAGGTGTTTGAACTGGGTCACCAGAATACAGCAGGCAAGCTAGGCAGGTTCCAATTAGGAGCTAGAACTTCATGACAACTCCAAAAGTTGTACTAATTTAGCCATTGGGATTTAGCTTTTCTCTCTGTAGCTACAGAGGAAGTTTAACATAATCCCTACCCTTTAAAGTTCAGCATAAAGGGCATTTACCCAACTCAGGCACTATTAAAAAAAAGTGTGAGGGGGAAATACATTTTAATTATTTTATTTTTCTTAAATATNAAACAAACAAAAACAAAACCAACCTCTTATTTACAAACAGTACTGGGCAGTGCCCAAACAAACAACATAAAAATAACTTACAAAGTCATGAAGTAGTTTATTGACATTAATCAACTTTCATAAAATAAAATAAAAAAAAGGTATGTACATACACAATTTACTTGAAGGCAGGCAGAATAGTTCTGGTTTGTTTATCAGCCTCCCACAAACCTCCCTCCCACCTTTTTTTTTCTTAAGTAATACTACATAAAGCAATCTACAATTTCTATTGCAGTTTAACCTTTAATACTGAATGATCATCGAATGTTAGGTCCATGCAGGTCTTGGTCAATGTTAAACGAAGATCTGACATCTCATCTGAGCAGGAACAGCACTTCTCAGGGCAGTGCTGGCTGCTTCACTAACTCAAGCTGAAGGCTTGCCAGTCTTTCCACACATGCGCTTTGCAGAGCACAGGCAGGACTCAGCCTTTCAGCTTTTCCCATTAGCTTTATGCATCTGCCACTTCTGGGGTTTTGTTTTAGTTATACCACAACATCGCAGTTCTTTTAAGACAGTCTCTTCAAAACGTTTGCAACTGTTGTGTTAGCATTAGCTGGCACCCGCTGTTGACATGGTTCATGACCTTCTGCTTAAGCTGTGCAACCTGTTCTCTGAGCATGTTGGCAGTGGATGCCAGCTCTGAGTTCTGAGCTTTCAAAGTTTTCACTTTTTCTTCCAACCTGGCAATCCTTTCCAACTTCCTTTTCCGGCATTTGGATGCTGCGATTCTGTTTCTCATGCGTTTTCTTTCAGCTTTGATTCTCTCCTGTGACTCCATGTCAATAGGGGACAGGGGAGGAGTTTCCCCTGGCATTTCAGGTACAGTCTGAGGCTCTTCTTTCAGAGCCTGAAGCCTGGGATGCTGCACTGGCATCTGTGGATTTATGTGATGCTGGGCTGCGTAGCCCATGTTGTTTGCGTTGTAGTTGGGTGCAGAGTTGAGCGCGTTGGGGTTGAAGTTGCTGAGATTGGCATACACCGGGGGCTCGCTGTGCAAATTTGCGTTGAAGCTGCTGTTGCCGGCCATAGATGACACAGGTGCCATGCCGCTGTTAACAGGTTGCGCGGCGGAGGTCACGCTGGGCATGGTGTTCTGATTGTGCAGTTCCGCCAGGGCTCTCACAAAGCCTTCCGCGAACCCCTCTTGCTCGTCGGTGACATTTTTGGGGCAGAGGAACTGCGTCGGGGTCGGCGTGGTGGTGATTAACCCGTTGCTGGACTGGATGATGAGCCGCTCCAGTTCAGGTGAAGCCAGTTTCAGGAGTCCCACGTCGGGGGAGGTGAGGATGTCGGCGTTCTTGTTCCTCAGGTGCGGCTTCAGGTTGCTGGATGGGTCGGACAGGTTGAGCGTCATGTTCTGCTTTAGCACTTTGGCGTTATTATATCCATACCCGCCGCTTTCCGGCGGCACGAAGCTGGCGTTCAGGGCATCCTCGTAGAAAGTAGGCTCCATCTTTGCACTCATAGAACAGAGTCCGCGGAGTGGCGCCGGGAGCTGCGGCAGCGCGGAGAGGCTGCCCGGCCGCCGCTTGCGCCCCGCTCCGCACGGCTATCCCAACCCTCCCGGCCGCGCAGGGACAGGGGAAGGAGAACGCCGAGCCTTACTTCTCGCTGGGGCGCGGAGGGTCCTCCCGGCGCGGGCCGGGCCCGCGGTCCCTGCCGCCGCCGCGCTGAAAGTCCGCCTAGCCTGGCAGAGCTGCGCGGGGCTTCAGCGGGACACCTCGCAGCTCGCCTGTCCTCCTTCTGGTACCGCTGCGGGGCCGGGACGCTGCTCTGCCACCGCCGCCACAAGTTGCCGCGAGTACTTTTTCCCCGCCTTCCTGCGCTCCCTCCCTAGCTCCGCGCTGCTGTGCCGACCGCGCTCTGCCCGCTCCGCTCGTCTCCACCCGGCGGCCGGAGATCGCGCTGCCACCTGCCCCGCGCTCTGAGCCCGCTCCCGGCGTGGAGCCCTTCACTTATCAGCGACTGGGAGCCCGCTAAAAATAGCCCATGATGTCACCCCGCGAGCTCCCCATTGGCTGCCGCCGCCTCTCCCGGGGGAGGCGGGCCGCTGGCCCGGCCCGGTGCATATCAGCCGGTCGCCATGGTCACCCCGCCCCTAGAAGCTTCTCAGCGCCGGCGCAGGGCCTTGTGGGATGAGGTAATGCTGGCGGCGGCTCGGGGCATTGTGGGCTGACGTCTTGTTTTTGAATATCTGGTTACCGCGTCCAGAGCGCCACCGGGGTTGGCCGCCGCCGGCGCCTCCTTAACGGCCACGTACCAACCGCCCTCTGGAGGGCGGGGGCGCCGCTGCCGCCGTCACCCGCAAACCGTCGCTTCTCCCGTTTAGTTTTCGCGGCCGGCCGGTTGTTTGACAGCCGGCCCCCGCGGCAGGCTGGAGGCGGGCCGCGCTGTCTCCGCGCGCCCGTTTCGTCTTGTCGTGTGTTCCCCGCATCCCCGCGCAGTGGTATGGCCCTTCAGGTGGCGCTTCAGGGGAGGCCTCACGTGATTTCCCCTCCGCGCCGCCCGCCCCGCGGCTTCCAGGCAGCGACGGGGGCGGGGCCCAAGCAGCGCGCGGNGCGGGGCGGCCCCCGCCCACGCGCCCGCGGCGCTCCCCCGGCGGGGACGCGCCCGCCCCGCCGAGAGGCCCCAGTTCATCTCCGCCCCTCCCCGCCGGCCTCCCCCGCCCTTCCAGCTGGGGACGGCGGCTGTCTCGGGAGAGCCCCGTCGGGCGGGAAGCTTGTTCTGGTTCCCCGAGCGCCGCCAACGCTGCCGGCCGTGCATAGGGCGCTCAGCCGCCCTGCGGCGGGCCTGAGGGCCCCGGTGGTCCTCCCCGTGCAGCCCCGAGAGTGATGTGGATTTCTGCCGATACCGCCCGATTGTTGTGGGAGTGTATGCGAGGGCACGGCTTTGCTGTTGCGGTGATCGGGGCTGTCGCTTCCCGGCTTCCAAGACGTGCCGGGATAACAGCGCGGGGAAATAAAACCTGATAGGAAAAAGCCTGGTTCCAGATGGGATTCTCTAAACTCGTCCTCCAAGGGGAGGGGACAGCGACGGCCTAATTTTAGAAAGAGTGCCCTAGTATTACTGTGGAAGTACAGGTTAGTCGGGAAGGAAAATAAAGCTGCGCTGGAGTTGAGGGATCCTAGCCGAGGAGGAAAGTCTATTCTGGTGGCGTGTGCACCTCGGAGCAACAGATGTGTGATCTTTGCCTGCTCTAAGTGCTGAGCACATCGGTGCGGTGCTTATCTTTAATAAAGGATGTGCCCGCTGCTTGCAATTATTTCTCTTACCCCCGCCTTCCCCGCACACACCCTTTGCTCCGGGAGGTGAGAGTTTGTGAATGCTGATAGGCAGCTACCTCGAATAAAGTGCAGCAGCTATTCCAGGACAGGCGGTGACAATACGGGGTAGGACAGGGACTGAAGGGATGTACTCTTGTATTCCCAACAGTGCGGCAAGTGCTCCTTAGGCTTGCGACTTAGAGCTGTTACCTGCCGTTGAAGGGTGGTCCTGTTTTCTATGTCAGCAAAGAACTCGGTCTGTCAGGTTCAATCGCTTCTTACAAATAGGTGAAGATGACCAACTTATGTCCAGGTTTGAAAACGCACTTTCAAATTCTCCAGTGCTATTTTTTCCTAGACATAATGACATAATTACCAGTTACAGTGTAGGAAACAACAATGAAGCAAATAGAAACACAAGCAGCTGTGAACGAAAAGTGAACACCTAACTCCCCTCTGTGAAGTTGATTTATTTTCCTTCTCCGTTTTCCCGTGGTGTTCCCACCTGACTTGGTTTGACCACATGGTGGGCGCTGGTGTTACTTTGTGTGCTGACTGGATTTAAATGCATAGTGCTTGCACTTCTTTGTAGGTTTCTGTGAGCAGTCTGTGAGTCGAAATACAAAGTTTTGGCTGGCAAGTGAGGGCTCACAGCGTGCTGCTGATATGCACACAACATTGAGGCAGGCAACTTCTGCCTGTGTTGCAGGTAACTCAGACTGTTCCGCTGCCGTTTTACCTTCACCTGCAAATAGTTCAGCCAAACAGCAAGGTTTTGCATATGCATAGGAAAATCTCTGAAATTCATTAAAGCAGTGAATGCTGGAAGGAGTTGTTTAACTCCCTTTTTGCATGCAAGATAACTGGAGGATGGTGACTGACTCTCCTGACACAAGAGCCAAGGGGCATCAAAGGGAATTGGCAGGTTCAGAATAAATCAGAGAAATGTCTTCACATAATTGTAGTTAAGCTGTGGAGCTCCTTGGCAAGAGTGTTGTGTGGACTGAGGGATTTTAAAGTTATTAGATGAATTCACAGCAGAAAGATCACTTAAGGGCTTTTGAATGCGGTGTGTCTCTGGCTCTGGAAATCCCAAAACTGCAAATGTCTTGTGCCTGGGAGAGGATCCCAAGACAGAACTGCTGTGTGAATGCCCTGGTTTTGTGTGCCTCTCCAGATACCTGCTCTCCACTCCTGTCAGAGGTGGGGTGTCTGGTCTGACCTGATGGTGACCATCCTTGCTCCCCTGAGACAGTCCATAAATTATGTGTTTCTGTTGTGTCAGCTTGCCTATTCAAGGAAGATATTACAGAGAAATGTAAGACATGAATTTCAGGTTTGCTGTGTAGAGGTTTTTATTGTGAAATAAATATTTTTAAGCTAAAAAGTTGTGGATTTTTTTTTCTGCTTTCTGTTACATAGGAAGCCATGGAAGTAATCTTCCTTATAGGCAAATAATACTAATTAAGTTTGTTCTGCTTAATTGTTGACGTGTTTTTTTAGGATTTTGTTGGTTTGTTTTATCTTTGGGGGAGGTAGGGGGTGTTCTGCGTGTTTCTTTTGCCCTAGATAGTCACGTTCTGACTACAAGGAACACAGTGTAGTTTTAATCACTCTCTTTAATACATATTTGTTCAACCTGGAAAACTGTCTTTATAGTCCATCCAGTTCAGCCTCACTGCTACCAGTACAAATTTTCCATTAGCTTTAGTGAGTGTTGGATCGAGCTGGAGGGATTTATTTAATGTAGTTTAATTTTTAATTTTTTTTTTATCCTCCACCCATTTTAGTTTTCTACTTCCTTCCTTTTATAGAGGTGGAGTTTCAGGACTAGACATTCCAGTTTGCTGAAGACGTGTTGCTGCCGAGGCCTGTAGCTATGGGGGGACACCCATCAGTCCACTCATTACGTTAATTGCTACTCACTCAGAGGTTATTTGGTCCAGGCTGGCAATAGACAGTCAAGTTGGTCATAAGGGCTGTGTGTAGCAGGAGAGCTCTGAAATCAAAGGCAAATAAATGCTCTTAGGTACTCTGAGGGGATTTTCTGCCTAATTTGGGCCCAACTGGTGAATCTCCCCTTATGGAGGGTTTGAGCCCTAAGCTTATCCCCAAAGATTTGGTGTGCTGCAAATCAGAAGCGAGCCCTGGGAGCAGAGAGGCAGTGATCCTTCACGGTCAGCCAAGGAGCTGGGAAGTTTGGTGGCTATACCCTGGTTTATTAAGCAGCTACTACTTTAGGGATTTTTGCCTCCTTTCCTGATGCCCTTAAGTAATGATTCCTTTAGCAGATGAAGTTGCACTTGCTGACCTGTTTATAAACCATAGCCATTTGCATGTCTCCATAAACTAACTTGTGGGTAGGGACTGGGAACAAACTACTACCTACCTCTGCTGCTGTGAGAGCAGCAGTAATGCAGATTTTGATTTATCAAGTTCTCTGTTCAATCAATACAGGACTGACTAAAGCAGTCAGACAAGCTGAATAATTAAATGGCTTTTCAGGCACAAATTATAATATCTTATACGTACCACATCCGTCTAAATTTGGTGTCCAGGAATAAATGGCTTCATTGCTTCGTTTCACTTCTGTATCACAAGTGCTTTTGGCTTATTTCTAGAGCATCTGCCAAAAAAACCCAAACCAAACAAAAAAAAAAACAAAACCCCAAACCAAAACAAACAAACCCACAACAAAAATCCATCAAACAACCACCCCCTCCCAACAGTAAAAAAAACACAACCCCAAAGGAAAAGAAAAAAAGGCTAAAAGGCAGCTTCTGCGCTTTTTCTATTGGAAAGAGAACTGACAGAAAGAAAATGCTGTTTTCCATACAGTCTTTCTTTAAACTTAGCAATATTGCACCGTTTCTAGAGACTTTCAAGAGCCATCTGGATGTGCTCCTGTGTGACCTGCCCTAGGTGATCCTGCTGTGGCAGTGGGGGTTGGATTCCATGATCCCTGGAGGTCTCTTCCAACCACTACCATTGTATGATTCTGTGATCTTACTTTCCCCCTCATCAGATATGTTTCCACAATGTTTTTGCTATCTACACCATTATTTTTGGTTTGTAGATATTTTCTTTGTTTTCACTCCATGCTTTTAGATGTGGTATCTTGCTTCACTTCTGTCTGAAAAGTGGGAATTACTGGATCTTGCTTTTCACTTGCTTAAGGAATTACTATAAAGCAGGTTTCTTCAAACAAGGGAGACACACATCTGAGAAGTCAGAGGGAGCAAGTCTTTTTCTTTTATTTACCACATCTGAGCATAGTAAAGAAAGCTGAGAGCAAGAAGGCACAGAGTTTCCTGAGACTAAGTGGAAGTAAAATAATTCACAGATGCTCCTGCTCCCAGTTCCTCCCCAGTTATTCATGGTGTGCTTCCATAGCTGGTTGAAGTCCACCCAAGTCTGCAGTGCAGCAGGGGTGTGGCAAAGAGATGCCACCTCATCCACTCCCAGCTTCCATGACCTCTCCTTTTGCTCTTTGCTCCCAGTAGTGCGCATGTGGCCAGGTAGAGATCCAAGAATAAAATCTGCCTGAAAGCTGAGCTGGAAAAAAAAAAAAATACTTGAAGACACAAGGGAGGAGTGGGAGTGCAGAGGCTGGGAGAAGAGTGGGACTCACAGCTTGAAGTGAAGGACACTGGAAGCAGATCTGTACCACAAGACCAGAAGAAAGCTTGTCTTGAGCTTGTCTTCAGTTTGCACATGAAAAATGCTCCTCAGAACTACAGGCACTTGTAAATGAATATCGTGTCCATCTCCTCCACCCTCAATTAGTCATCGCATAACCAAGCCATACACATTTAGTCCTTTTCATCTTTCTTCTTGTCAAGCCCTTTAGCCTGTCCCCCTCACCTACTCATCCCACCAATCATTTTAATTAATCTCTGAATTTCTTTGAAACTAATGGTTTGTGGAATGGAGGAAAATGAGTAGGTTAGAGAGACAAAATTGTGAATGATGGAGGTGGGGCAAAGTTAGAAGACTTTGCAAGACCTGTTGGGTTACCTCTGGGGCGGGACAGCAACACTGTAAACACCAAGAAAGACTGCAGAAGTAAGGGAGGAACCACAAAAAACATTTTCCATTTTCTTAAGAATGCCGCCTGAGCAATTCAAACCCTGTGTGTGTTTATATGTAGCAGCATATGAATGAAAGACTTGATATGATTGTCTCTGAGGTGCAAAGGGTCATCTTCTCTTCACCCAGTAGCTGGGTTTTTTACTATTATTTTCACTAAATTTCTTCACTGTTATTTTTCACATTCCCAGCTAGCTTTATAGAGGATTTCAGTCATCACTGCAAGTACTCAGAAATGTATTTTCAAATAAATAATGACCTCTCTATGTTTTTAATTTAAAAAAGATATATTTTATGTATTTTTTTAATAAAAGACCTGACCAAATAGATGTTACCTGCTTTGTCTAGAGAAGAGTCTGAAAGGAACCCAGGGGCCTTGCCTCATCCCTCTTGCTTTTTAGGATGTTACAAATCTAAATGTCACACCACTAATGTGTATGTTCATTATTTCTATACCATAGTGTGGCCCGTGCTCAGAGAAAAAGAGAACTGGGCAAAGTTCCCATCCCGTGGAGCTTACAGTTGGAAAAATCCTCTCCACACAAAAAGGCTGGCAGAATAGCAGTTGATCCACAGTGGGAGCCCAGAGAATGAAGGTAAGCAGTAGAGGAGGCACTGGAGGACATGTGGCATATGGGAAGCAGACGGCTGCACTCAGTGTTGTGAGCTGGCAGTGTGGAAGAATTTACCATACAAATAGAAACAAAGTAATGGTGAGTGGGGAAGAGGCAGATGAGCACCTTTAAAAAGAGATATATTGTGTTTGGGGGCACAGATCCTGCTGGAAGCCTGCATTTGTTCATGTGTTACTGAGTTGCGCTCTCACCGGGGAGAACTGAAGTTAGCTTTCTGGCATTTGGATGTTTTAGTAAGCACATTTTTAAAGTAAGTAGTGGCAACAGAATGCATTGATTGATGGTTGCCAATTGTGACTGAAAGCCTCAGAAGAAGTGGATTTAACCATTCAGAGGACTTGCTAAAATACCTGTTTTGATTAGGGGCTTAAAATGGATACAAAATGCTTGGATTTGTAATTAATAAACAATCTGGCATCCTGTCAAAGCTGACACCTCACTCTATCTTAGCAGCTGTTGGAACAGTAGGCTCCTGGCAACCTGGGATAAAGCAGTGTGTGCAACAGGAGAAGGAAAGGAAGCAAGACTAAAAATGCCTTGTGTAAAGCACCACGGAGCCCAGGGATTTCCAGTGAGCAATCCAGCTTTCCTTCTCTGTGCTGTGGGTTCAGGCTTGGGCATGGACAGAGAGGTTCAGTTACTGAAAGTCACCAGGGGCTAGTGGCTAACAGATGTAAGGGCATCTGTCTGCATTCAACTAATGTCTCTGACTGTAGCAGCAATAAACAGAGAAAGCACTCAACAGTGAAAGTAGGTCCTGCAGGTTGCTCCTTCCCAGGGATTATAGTGGTGGAGCCTGTGGGGAAGTTTATGGAGTGCCTGCTCATGTAATTCAACTGGGAACATTCACTCTGGATGACAGTCACTTGTGTTGGAGTCATGCTGTGGAAGCAGCTAGGATTGCCAAATAGTCAAGGAAGGCATTGAAGGGAAAGGGCATGGCCTGGGTAGGACAATACCCGAAAGCACAAGCAGAGCTGAAGTTTTGGAGAAGATGCTAGTAAACTGCTACTCTTCCTCAGTCCCATCTGATTCATAAACAGCCTGATTTCTGAACACAGCTGACACTCCATGCAGTGACTGCCTAGCTGCTCCTCACTCATCTGTGTAGCCCTGTCCCCTCATGTGATGGAAATGTTCCTGAGTTATCCACAGCTGCCCCGTAGGACTTCTGTTGGAGAATAACCAGAATACTCAAAAATAGGGGCTGCATCCAGTTGTGGAGCCCTTATTACAAGAGGGATGTGGACGTGCTGGAGCACATCCAGAGAAGGGCCATGAGGATGATCAAAGGGCTGGAGCTCCTCTCCTATGAGGACAGACTGAAGGAGTTGGGGCTGTTCAGTCTGGAGAAGAGGACGTTCCCAGGTGACCTTATTGTGGCCTTCCAGTATCTGAAGAAGGCCTACAAAAAAGCTGGGGAGGGACTTTTTAGGCTATCAGGTAGTGACAGGACTAGGGGGAATGGAGCAAAGCTGGAGGTGGGGAGATTCAGACTGGAGATGAGGAGGAAGTTCTTCACCATGAGAGTGGCGAGAGCCTGCAATGCGTTGCCCAGGGAGGTGGTTGAGGCCTCATCCCTGGAGGTGTTTAGGGCCAGGCTGGATGGGGCTCTGGCCAGCCTGATTTAGGGCAGGATGTCCCTGCCCATGGCAGGGCGGTTGGAACTAGATGATCCTTGAGGTCCTTTCTAACCCTGACTGATTCTAAAACCTTCAAAATTACTGTTCTTTCCTCTTTTCTTTGGTAAAAATTGTATGTAGTTGGAGCACAACTAGAAAGCCATTCCAAAGTTTGCTATATGGTATTTAGAGCTCTGGGTACCAGCAGTGGTGTGCACATACATGCAGAGGCTTCTGTTCAGCTAAGAATGGGGCTGTGAACTCAGGTAAGTGGTGTGAGAGAGGGCAAGGAGGTGTGTTGTAAGAGCTAATGGGACAACGTAGTCTTCTTCTATATAAGCATGTTTTGTGCTGATGTTTTCCAGTTCTTGCGTTCCTTACAGTCAGGGTAGGAAAAGGTGTGTGGCTGGCAAAACTGCAAGCCCAGGCAAAGCAGTTCTGGGTGTGGATGCTGACAGCCTATTGCCAGGTGCTTCAAATAGGCATTTATGTCAGAGATCTGAGGTCAATTCAACGATAGCCAATTTCAGGCCTGGATTAGGACATAAATATTAATAAGAACTGTGGTATATTTCACAGTTATGTTATTGGTCTGCTAAGGATTTACCTAACCCTGTAGCAGTAGTGGTGGGGAATATATATCTCCTCAGGATAACCAAGAGAATTTACAAAGTGAAGCCAAAATTTGTTCACCTCTTTAGTGTAACTTTATGAGTTTGGTGAGGAGTAATCTCATTTACTACGTACCAAGAGAGAAAATCAGAACAGAGTAAACTCAACTGGGATACACCTGCAGTCTTTCCCGGTTTTGCCTTCCTGCTAGATGACCCCTAATCACTTTTTGCATCTGTGTGGCTTGGTTTCTCTGCCTGTAAAATGGGCATAATGACAATGAAGATGTGCAGATCTGTGGGGAGTAAAAGCTGTACAAGTTGTCTGAACTATTTTTTATTTTTAAAAGTGCATTCAGGAAAAAGGTACAGAAAAGGAATGGAATGTTATCTGGAAGAAGATCTAGGATTAACTCAGTGGTATAAAATATTTGTTGCTGGCCCCATTTGCTTTTAGAAGGTCAACCATTTACATTTTTATTGGTTCATCAGCCTCATAATGCCTTTTCAATCTGACCAAGGACTGGGGCCTGGCACTTAGATTTATGCCATTTTCACTCTTGGGTCACTCTCTGACATTTTGACCAAATATCTTCCGTGTACTCTGGTTCTGCTTTTCTGGAGGGGTTTCATCGTTGGTTTGCTTATTTGTTTTTGTTTTCTTTACATTTAAAGCCCCTGCTGTGAGAGGCTCTGACGGTGATCTGGAGTTGTTAATGTCAAAACTGTTGTGTAGGAGGAAGTATTACATGTCGGCTTCCCAGAAGTGGGGGACACAGTGACCTCACACAGATAGTTTCTTTAAAGCAAAAGCCTTGACACTTAGTCCAAAGCTTTGACAAGAAGACCACGTGAAACACAGAAGCCCTTCTGCATTATACACCCCCTGGGGAAGAAGGTGAGTGCAACAACCACTCCCTCCTTTCAGGATATTGCTACTCCTGGGGAGGTGAAGCTTACCAGCCCCCTTGGAGACACTTCCACTCACTAAATCTGCCTATTTTTCACACAGATGTTCAGTTTTTAAATGCCACGCACATATAACAGTCATTTTAAAGGAAATCTAAGGAGCACTTTTTAGCAGCTGTAAATCAGCCCAATTTACAATGTCGTTGGTTCCCCAAGTGCTCTCGGCCAGCACTGCTGACAAAAGAGGCAGTCCTGCCCTCTTCCTGCTCCCACGCTGTCCCCTCCCTTGCGCTGCTGACACAGCCATGAGGTGAAATGTGTTGGGAAACACATCCCGTTCAGATCTATCCCAGCAAAAAACCTGAATGGCTGGGGAGGAGAGGCCTTGGCTGCTTTTCATGATGTCACCAGCATATCACAGATTGAAATCCTTGTGGAAGCACTGCGTTAGTGCCGTTCTCTGGTCTCTGTGCAAGCCAGGAGCTTCCCTAGTTCTGGCTAAAAGAGAATTGTACTGCAGCTGGAAAGTCAATCAAACGAGTTTCAAAACATTTCATTCATCCGTGGTCCTCAGTTGCTGCTTAATATACCTTTGCTATAGTCGGGAGTGCTTCATGAGCCTTGTCAACATTGCAGTGGAACAAAGGCTGGTCTCAAGACTTTGTGTTGTGTAAATAAACCTTGTGCCTAGCAGGGTGTCACTGAGTTAATGTAAAGCCTGAAAAGGGGAGGGCGTGGGAGCAGCATGCCAGCGTTAACATTCTGTTTTCTGCTCAGGATTGCAACAGCATTGCAACAGCCCAGCCTATCTGAGCTGCTGCACGTACCCTAAACATGTCTCTGCACTTGACTTTGATATGGGTGGTGATAGAACAATATACCTTTCTGGGAAATGGTAATGGACAGCAAGGTTTTGTTTTAAGGAAATTCCAAATAAACAATAGCAGCTCTCTTCTTAGAGCACTGATGCTTTCCAGGTGGCCCACTGGAAAGCCAAAGAGAGGAAATATATGGCAACACTCACTCGAGGGTTAAAGCTTGAGGGTGAGGAGAGGGAATGCTGAAAATCCCATGAACTTTGATAGTTATGCTTATGTCTTTGTGGTAGTTCTGACTCCTTTTATTATTATTTTTTTTTTTTTCCTTTTTCTTCTCACGGATCAGTAATCAGGGGACAATTAGCAGGAATAACCCCCCTGATAAAAATATACAGCCGTTTTTGAAACACACAGCATTTCATATGCAAAGCTATCTGGTGAAGTGAGAGCTCAGGGTGCTTTTTCAGGCCTCATGGGAAGTCCTACAAAGAGCAGTCCACCTTTTAGCAAGTGGCTTTTTTCTGTTAGTTTCAAAAACCTCTGCTGATTTTCTTTGTTTGTTTGTTTTAGAACGATTTTTGCACAAAAGGTGACAGAACCATTAGAAAAGGCTTAGTAGAGCTTACTGCTTCTCTTACCCCTTTCACAAAATTGCAGAATGTTTGGGGTTGAAAGGGACCACTAGAGATGGTTGGATCCAACCTCCCTTATCTCTTTCCATTCTCCCAACCACTGGGAGCTCTCAAAAATGTTGTGGTATCCTAGAGATTAAAACTAGTGTCTCTAATTTGTATTTGTCTTGCAATAGCTCTGACTTTCACCGCCCTGTCCTCCTCTTTATTGGGAGTGCATGTGTGAGCACTCCCCCTAATGCTGTTTATACGCTTGCTGTCAGGTTCAGTAAGCAGTTCCTTAGCAGGGCACCTTCCCACGTGAAGGAAATGTTTCCAGTTCTTGTCTTAGCTCCTGCTTTCTCCATGCCAAGTGTCTTGACAGAGCATAATGGAGAACAACAGAACCGAATCAGTAAATTGTAGCTGATAAATTAACTGCAGAACCTCATGAATCTGCTGGTGGCTTAGTGGTAGGGCAGCTGTTTACAGGGCATTTTCTAGGTGTTCCAGTTATGTGAGTTTTACGTGGTGCCTATTTTAAGTGTAGGCATTTTATTAATAGTAGATCTGGAATATGTTAGAACTGTAGTACACATCAGTGCACCTCTTAGGTAACACCGAGAAGAATGTGCTAATCTGTTTAAGGACTCTCTGTGTAAATAGGGATATAGCTAGAGATTCAAGATAACAGGCAAATGGGAATAATTGCTCCTAAGATGAAGGAAAACTGACAAGCAGCCTGGTAGGCATTAGAAGTTTAACTAGTTTCATGCCACAGGTACTAAATCTTACTGATGGAGTCTCAGGTCTAGTCTGGTGACTAGCAAACCCACAGCTAACTTGTAGGACCAAGGAGTTCCCCTTCATGAGCCGGTGCACATATGTAAAATTTCCCAGAGCAGAGGAATGTGCTACAGAAGTGGCCAGATTTTCAGCTTTGAAGTCGAAGAGATACTTTCATTTTCAGTATCTCTTAGAGCTTCTTTTTGCAAGACCGGGAGTGTTAACTCTTGTGTCTGAGCCAAAATTCCAACCTAAGCAGAATGTACTCATCTAAATTTCCCTTTTGGTTTCATTTGGACAAGGTATTCTTTGGTGTAGTGTTGCTGTGTACTGTTACAGCAGTTGCTGTGCTGGGAGCTTGGGAAGGCGCCTGCCTGGAAGAGGTTACATAAAAGCTAGACCATTATAAGCTCAGAGAAACCCCTGAGTGTGATGATTAAAAAGAGAAAACGATTAGGGAAAACACATCAAAGAGTCGCAGTGAGAGTCCTAAAAGGAAAAATACTGATTATATTTGTTTTGATTTTGTCTTACATGAGGTAAAAGATGTGTGGTGTGTCCTGGGTCGCCACCCGAAGGGGTGTGTACCTAAAGACAACAGAATCAGATTCCAAGGCTTCAGTGTGGTTTATTTTGGTGGAAGGGCTGGGAAGATAAGATATAATTGTACCATATACATAGTGGTGCTATCAATCTGATAGATTGTACTTCCCAAACACCCCGACCACCTTGCTCACCCTCTCTGCCTGCTAATCTGTTTCTAGCAGGATAAGTCTTAGCTTTCTGCCCTTTCAAGAAACTGTCACATTTGATTTTTAAAACAGTCATAGAGATGTTTTTGTTTCTCCAGATGTTCGATTCTTCTCTCTGATGGAAGCAGTCAGAGGCTTGAAATGGGTAATATTGATTACTGAAGCTAGTGTGCCAATTCAGGTTCAATAAATTGTGAATCTTAAGGGCTAAAAATTGTTTAGAAATCCATTCTGGGTCTAGGAATAAGAGTAGATGTTTATTGATAGTCTTGTTGCTCACACTCCACCAGATTCTAATATTCTCCTTTTAGAACAATGCTAGGTTCATGTTTAAAAGTTTGGTAGACTCAATCTGCCCTGGGAACCATCTTAGAAAAGGTTTAAACTAATGAAATATGCAAAGTGTGCTTTTAGGGCTCTTCTTTCATGTGGAAAGGGGAAGAAACATTGTAGTTAACCAACCAACCAATAGCAGATCTGGTAAGGGAACTGTTTATTTAGTGCTCTCACAGTGTTTCCTTTTTCATGTGCCTTTTCAGAGCTTTTCAGATGGGTTTAGTTCATGGGAACTTGCATATTAAATAATATTTTCTTCTGATCTTTGTTCATCAGTTACTCTGACTTCAGCAGTTACAGCATGCTAGTGTAGTGGATCTCAAAAAACTGAAGGCAAATAACTGAAGAGGACTTCAGAAGTGAGGCAATATAAAATATAATCCCTATAGATTTAGACTTTATAGGAAGAGTGCATACGAGTTAAATTTCCCATTAATATATTTAGCATATGTAAATTGGTGTGCCATTAAGGATGCTACAGGTTCATGTTGATCTGACTTGTACAGATTGTGTGACTTTTTGACTTGAGCCATGCAGTCATCCTAAGATAATTGAAGCAACAAAGTGTTTACACTGTCTTGTGGAAAATGTTGTCACTCTTTTCAGGTCTATGTCCTATTTGTGTGTAAGACATCCAGTAGGTGCCTGTATCTGAAAATGACAGTGTGTTACTTTCTATCTCAGGACTTCCAGTGCTCCCCTGGCTGCCTCACATCAATGATCTTTAAGATCCTTCTTCTT
>VWYK01116270.1:0-11245 GCA_013399775.1 Semnornis frantzii | reverse complement strand
TTTTTTTTTTTTTCATGTGGGGAAAACCCCTGGCAAAGTCAGCATTATTTCCCTACATCAACAAAAATAAGCATAAAAAATGCAGGGCGTATGAGCAGACTTTCTGTGTGCCAGTTAGCTGATACATTCACTTCTCTGGTTATGCAGAATGCTTTTGGCCTTCATAGAGCCTTCTTGAGTTTGGGTGCAAGCTGCTGAAGGAACTGTCTTGTACTTTTGCATATACATGAGAGGCTGATCAGAACAAAATGCTGTAGGTGAAAGGTCCTTGCAATTTCTTTTATAGGCTTCTGCTATCTTTATTTGGTGGCATGCTGTAAAATCTATCTGTTGTCCTGGCTCATTTGGGACTCCAGAGCAGATGAACGAGCCAGACATGAGAAACAGGGTGGAGAGTGGATGTAGATAGGAAAACTTTGCTTCAGACCTTAAAGGCTAGGAGATTTTTTTTTTTCCCTATGTCTGGGACATCATGCTCTTGTGCATTAGGTAAATTGACTTTTTATTCAGTTCAGGAGTCTAATCTTTTTTACCTCTTAAATGAAATATAAAGAATTCACTCTGTTTATATCACCAGAGGACCTGGATTCCTTTAGCTTTGATCTGATCCTCATGAAACATTAGATGTGTTTGCCTTCACCTTGCCTTTGCCTTGCCTTTGCCTCGCCTTCTCCTCTGTCAAAGCCGAAAATGTGATGTTGCTTTACCATAGGCTCTGTGCACTATTACAGCTATACAACAATACATCTAAAGCCTGACACAGTTTATAAATACACAAAGCATGTAACTTAATAGTTGTGCTGAATCTTTTCTTTCCCTATCCTACCATTGTTATTTAGGGCACTAATGTTGCATTAATATATGCAACAAACTGCTGCATTTATCTTCATTTTATCCTTTCAGGTCACAACAACATGCTGGAACAAAAGCCATTGTCTAGAGCAAACCTTAATTCTTCTGAGGGCATCCATCTGGATAGACTTTGTGGTTAGAGAAGGGCTGGTACTCTAAGTATTCATTCCACTAATGGTCTCATTGATTTTTATTGACACCATGTGCAGGTTGTACAGAGCCTCAGTTTGAGTAAGAACTGCAGTCTCTGCTGGATCCAGGCATACATTACACTAAAAGAAGGTTTCTATATCTGTCTTTAGGATGCTTAATCAAAGCGGTGGCTCGAGAGCTCAGAAGCAGGGAGTTGAGTCTGCAGCCAAGCACGAGGAGTGCAGTTGGTAAGCACTGTTAAAAACCAGGTGCATAAGTTTGAAAATGTTGATCCAAATCACATTATTATAAGTAGTAGGGAAATGTCATGACTTACTGAGATTAAACAAAGACCTGCTTAGAATCTTGTGACTTCAGCTCATAAATGGATTTCATCACTCATTACAGCTGCATAAACAAATGCATGTGGTATATATGCCTGTTTTGTTTTTGGAAGTTGTTTTTAAAATCCCCTCAGAGTTTTTATTTTTGTTGGTTTTGTTTTTTCTTTTAAATTGCTCCTAATGAGCCAGAGTTCCCTAATTCTGGAGTCATGCCTCATGTACCTGAGCAGCACAGCACAGCCATTGCTTTTAAGGGAATAGTTTCCCCGCTTTTCTCCCTTTCTGGCAGCTGAACTGCTTTGGCAGCAAGTTACTTTAAAGAGGAAATTTATAATATGAAACCTAGTGTCAAAACTTTTATTCCTTTTATGAAAGTATTCTTACCCTAGTGCTCCTTTGGAGCTATAGAACTGTAATCCCAGCCCAACCAACAATTGGAGAGAATCTATGCCATGTCTGAGCTCATACTGAATAACTTTGTCACCTATCTAGATATTTTGCGCTTGTTTAATGTAACTTTTCATGTTGCCTGTGACCTCATTTCTCCTAATGGGCCTGTCAGGGAATCTTAGAAACATGTGCCCTGTGATTATCCCTAGGTAATTAGTACTTCCCCCATGTTTTCTTGCCAATATGTTGCAAGTGGGATGTGGCAAGATTAACCAAAGTTTTGGTCTTCCTGTTGCAATGGTTACCTGAAGGCACTAATGATGCCACGAGGTTGTGATGTAGAGCAGACACTTGTCTGTGCATCTGAAAAGGAGTGCAGATCAAAACTTTCAAAGCCTTCTCCTATCTCTAGATTTAAACTCGCTGCTTTCAGCTAAACTTATACTGTTCAGCATCAAATGGCAGGCAGTTACCAAAGTTTAACCTCAAGATTATCAAAGTTTAACCTCAAGAAACAAAGATGGCAAAATGTATGGGTAATTCTGTGAATTTCAATATGTCATTTTATATGCAGAAGTGGGATGCTGTGTTATTCCTGGATGGTTAGTGTCTCATTTGAATGTTACACTTTGATTTTTTTTTTTTTAACCATATCTAAATGAGGTGGGGTTTTTTTTTTTTTTGTTTTTTTTTTTGTCCCCCAAAGAAAACTATTCAAGGACACTTCATTTTTGTGGCCATTTTTTGAGAAAGCTTTAAAAATCAAATTAAAAAATGAATATTGTTAGGAGGGAAATGTACTTTTTTTTTTTTTTTTTACTCACAGCCCTTTCTTTTGACTTCTGAAAACTAGTCAGGAAAGTGAAAAGGGCAATACCATAGGACAAGTCATTGTCAGAGGTGCTTATATCCCATATAAATAATATGGTTTGAAGTGGTTTAACTAGTTTTTTCTCCCTAGCAAAATAAAACAGCTAATAAGTGTAACTTAAATGAAACTGGAATATTTTTTGCTTTTTTGTCAAGCAGCCTTAACTTTTAGGCCACTGGGGAGGAGTCTTAATGATGTGTGTTCCTAAAGCTTGCTTAACCAAACTGCTGAGTGTTTGAGGCTTCGAGTGTCCTGCCCCTTCTCTTAAGTCTTTGGAAAATCCAGCTGCTCATCACCTGTGAAAACTTGCCCTCTTATGTAGGTAGCTGAAAAGATGCCTGACATGAGAGACTGGCACTCCACTACGTTGCCTCCAATGCCTTAAAATGTCACATTAAAATCAAGTACAGTTCACCCACAAACCATCTGGCTTTACAGATCTGAAACTCATCTTTCAATTAATTAAGGATTTTTGCTTCCTAATAAGGCCCATTTAAAATCTTTAGAGGCTGAAGACACCAGGGCTGTAAGGTGGGCCAGGAGTACGGCTGTGGCCAGTAGTGGGCCAGGGCTTGCTGGGGAGGCCAGGCTCGCCTTACCTTGGCGGGATGGCTGCACAGCTGCCGGCAGGGCGCTGGGAACTACCTGCCGTTCTCCTTATAAGGCCAGCCAGCTACTGCGGGAGCCCTGCTCCTGCCCCAGGCTTCCCGGCTCTGCTCAGCCACAGCCCTAAAAAGGCAGTTCCTTGCTCCCTCTTCCCACAGCTGAGCTCCTCGGGGAGCGCAGCCCTCCCAAGGCAGCCGTTTGGCTTACAAGGAGAGGCGGACTTGGGGATTTTGCTGTTGCTTCTCAAGGAAGCCGATGTGTTTACAAACACTGCTGGGGTTATCTTCTCGTGCATAATGAAAAGTGTAATGGAGTGCAGTGTCTGAGCCTGCAGACCTCTCTGCGCAGGTCCGTTTCTGCAGCCCTACAGGGCCCTGTGTAGGGAAGGAGGTGCACCCTGTGAAGCAGCTCAGAGCCCTAGTCTTGGAAGCATATTAGGTTATGGTTTTATAATAGAAAGTGCTCAGCAGCAATACGAGCTCAAAGCAATCCACGTCCTTTATCCTCCCTCCACTGGCTGCCATGCCTCTGCTGCCTCTTTGCTTGTGCTCAGCCCTTTTCGGGGGCCGTGCTGTGTTCTCGGCTGGATTTGTTGTGAAAGGCAGAGAAGAGATTTCTGCTCAGAATTGCAGTGTGGCTTCACAAAACGTTGCGTAACTGAGTGAGTGGTGGACAGGAAAGGTGTGTATAGGAACTTGGTAATTAATGCCCCATGTTCTTCCTAACGTGAGACCAAAGCTGCTGTTCTCTTCACTTTTAAATGCTGAATATTTTATTAGGCATTTTTACCTATTTAATTGAAAAATTCTGAAGGATCTGATTACTGGCTTATTTATTTCACATGCCAAATTACAAGCTTAGTTACAGTCTGATAGATTTTTAAGGACAAGTTCTTCACTGAAACCAGGTTTTGGAAAAGCTTCAATATGCTAATTCAGAAGGGGGTTTACATTGAGTTGGGTTGATGTTTTTTGGGGTTTTTTTTCTTATTATTATTAAATCAACAAATCATCCCAGCCTAATCTGAAAAAAATCAAGAGGACTGTTTTCCCTATTTAAGATGTGTGAAATTCTGGCATGTGCAGTGCACAGAGTGGTCACATATTTGTTTCAAAAAGTGGCTTGAAATAATTCTTCCAGGGGGCTGCTTGGGAAGACTCTGGCTGGTGGTGTTCTCTGTAGCGTGCGAGACATTGGGGTGCAGCTTACGCTGTCTGAACATCTTGTTCCCGGGCACAGCAGTTTGTCTCTTCAGAGCCACATGCTTTCTCAGTTTATCAGGCTGCTCCTGGCAATTCTGCTCAACCTTTGGACTTTATGGCCTCTCTCAGGATGTAGCATTGGTTCCCTAATATCTCTTCTCTTGTCTTTTGCCAAGTTTCCAGCAGGCAATGAGGCTGTGACAAGCAGGGTCACAGGTGTTGAAGGAAGTCAGCAGCACAAACTATTATTATTACAAAAGCAGATTCCACAGTTACAAGGATGAAATGCTTCATCTTTCTATTTTTTTTCTTTTTTTTTTTAATGAAAATGACATGGTGTTTTCTAGCTCATTTTCCTTTTGTGCCAGTGCTAGGTGTGTGCCTGTGGATTTAGTAGGTGGGGTTAACAGCGTTGATGGTATAGATTAAAAAAGAGACTATGCCATAAACTCATTTAATGCACTTTGTTAGCTATTGTGTGTTTTCTAATGTTGTTTATGTACTCCTGGGTCCTTAAATATGTCTATTATAAACCATGTTAAAACAAATTACTCACATGTTGAATTCTAGGAAAGGAGATACTGAGGAAGAGACAGAGATCAGACAGTAAGGAAAAAGGTGATTAGAGAGAAAAGTTGATCAGGCAATAAGGAAGAGGGTAATAGTAGCTGTGATATGATAAGACAGGAGATGGTGTGTTTGACAAACAGCTATGGAATTTGATAATTCAGGAGGAAAAAATACTTGCAGCTCTGGGTTTTGGACACTAAATAAAGCAGAGGAGTGTTTAACAAAGTCCCGGTCAGCAAGGATGCTCCTGCCTCTGCAAGACAAGGTGGGGGCCAGTCAGAAAAGATTGTGTCGGAATATGGTAAATGCCACTCACTGAATAAATTCTTGTCCTTAGTATTTTTGGCCAACTGCTGGTAGTGGTCCCAACAGACACTGTGTGTCACGTTTTGTGACTCAGAGCTTTGGAGGATGTATGTTGTTGAGAAGACACACACATGAAGTGGTAGTGGGAGGACTGCCAGAAGAGTGCTTAGTTACTCTGAATTCAGAAAGTGCCCACATGTAGTTTCACAGTGAAAAACAACTTTCCTGCAAAGCATCCTCTCTCCCATACTGTGCTGTGAAAGCATACTAAGCTGTGGAAACCAAGGGCATCTTCTCCTTCCACTAGCTGAACTAAGCTGAATTGTAGAATCACATTTCAGAGAACAGAAACATACCTATCGCAGGAGATTCCATTGCTTTAGCCATACTGATAAAACAGTGAAAACGTGGATCTTTTGAAGGTGAAATTTAGAAAACCTGGGGCCCCTTCAGTCCTAGGGGTGCTCTGAAGTCCTGCTGTCTAGTGGTTATCCTCCTATTTGGCTTGTGCACAGTCTGAGCTCTTTGTTCATTCTCTAATCATCAATCTCCAGTTAATTCAGTGAGACTTGTTGTGGAAAAAGGTGACTAAAGGTATCTGAATTTGCCCTTTAACCATGTGAGAAATTGGACTGTGATGCTGATAAGGCAGGTTAAAGCACACTCTAGAACAGAGTAACGTTGTTAAACCATGCATATGAAATGTAATCTGTGTTTGGAAATGGAACCACTATCGGGAAATGTCACTAAGAATCTAAGGAATTTTTAACAAATAGCTTATTACTTCCAGGGATGGGCTCTGGAGGTAGTTTATGTAAAGCTAACATTTTAGTGGTAGTGTATTTGCTCAGTAAGCAAGCACACTTTCATAGTGAGAGGTTTTCAGCATAAACAGTAGGAGGTCATGTGTTCTGAGCTGTCAATGTCATTGCCACTTGTGAAAATCAAACTTAGAGACTCAATCATCACAGCTCAGCTCACTTCTTGTAGCATGTTGGAAATCAGAACAGAGGAGTTAGTACTGGGCAAACATTCGTTGTTAATTGACTCCTGGTAGCCCGTGGATCATATTCATTGACGTTTCTAAGCCTGTTACTGTTTCTTTTTCACTCATTGTAAGTCCTTCTGTTTTAATACAAAGCTGAACTCTTCAATGCTTACAATAGACATCCTAAAGGCAAATGGACTAGATGAAGCCCTGAGTAACCTGATCTGACCTCAGAGCTGACCATGCTTTGAGTAGAAGGTTGAACTAAATGTCCTTCTGAGGCCCCTTTTAACAGTTATTCAACGGTCTTGTGATTTGTGATAATGATTAATGCTGGGTTTGTGCCTCCTTTGGGGGTATCAAATTTTGATCCTTTTTGAGGTGGTTGCCTTTCAGAAATGGCCGTAACCCTGGGCACTGTTACCTGCATAGCTCGAATCACAAAGTCAGTCCCACCAAAGTGAAATTTTAAGTAAGTGTCATGTTAGCCTTGAGATATGGTTACTCAAACAAGTGTGCCACTTGGTACACAAGGTAGTGCTAGTCACAGGTCCAGGTGTTCAGTTTGTGGCAGGAGCTAGACCACATGTTTGCTACCCGCTTTTAACTAAGATTTAATGAAGAATGTCTGATCTGGCCTACCAAAAATTTGACAGTGTATGATTAGGCTTTTTAAAGTATGGCTTCAGGATTTATTTGGGCTGAGAAGGAAAATAGTGTGTTGTTATCAGACCTGTGAGATACCTTCTCTGTATTCTCCAGGTTGTACAATTTACATAGCAGTGGTAGTAAAATAGTGTCAGGGTGCTTAATACAACTCATAGGGTGTTTTTCATGGTCTTAAGAGCAACACAGTGGTGATGGTAAAAGAGTTTACCAAAAGGAAGATGGCTTTTTCTAGGGCTTTCATCGCAAGTAGGTACAGCCCAGTTTTTAAAGATACTAACCACCAACACCTTGTAGTGCTGGCCTGTAAACTGCAGCAGAGTAGCAGCTGTTGTGCAAGCCATTTGATTCTTGTGGTGAGGCTGGGAACCTTAAAAATTGGACAGGGTAGAGAGCAGGAAATGGGAGCCATTACAGCTGTCCCAAGGGAAGTGGTTCCACACGTGAATCACAGTCCTGGTTTTGCTGTGCTGCGTGGGAGTGACATCCTGTCCCAGGCGGATGTTGCTGGCTTCAGGGACCTGGCAGATCTAACTGCTGCAGGGGAGAAAGAGCAGGAGGTTCTCAGCCCCACCAGCATCACTCCTCTGCAGCCTGCTGACCATTGCTTGGGCAGCTGGAGCTGGGGAGAGTCAGGACACACCAAACCTTGTATGCAGCATGAATTGAGTGATGTGGCCCATTGGTTTGAAGATGAGCATAAGGTGACAAGAAGTGCAGTCCTTTACTGAAGAGTTTGACCGTGTAGGCCTTGGGTTACCCAGAGGAGAACAAACCCTGCTACTGTGTGAGACAGCACAGGTTGCCAAGTCTTGCCTTTTTCTCCCCCCCCCCCCCGCCATGAGTCACACAGCTCTGGCAGAGGCTGGAGCCTGTCTCACAGTGGCACAGGAGCCTCCTGCCCTGGCTTATACTTAAGCATAGCCTAGAGGAAACCCTCTAGGGTGCAGGCCCTGGGCCCTCTCTTGCTGTGCCAAAGAACTGCCACACCTCAGTTTCTTCAGGCCATCTTGTCAGGGCACCACTGGCTTACTCATAACGGATGCAGACATCGAAACGAAGCAGCCCCTCCTCTGTTCCATGTGCTCAGTGGCTCTCAGAGACTTTTTCAGACTTTTGTTCTGTCTACTCAAAAGCCTCCTACAGGAGCTGTTTCTGTCTGTTCTGGAGAAGAGAAGGCAGAAATGAGACAGATCCTGGCAGCTGAGTGTTGCTCTTATTTGTCCGTCCTAAGTCAAATAGTATAGCTACCTTAGCCACTTTTCATCCAGGGCTGGTGTTTTTTTTCTGTAGGACTCTTATGTTGGTGGCACAAGTCTGCCATTTGTGGTTTGAAAGATACTGTGTGATGTGGAGAAAGGACAGAGCTGGGTCTTCCACTTGTGTATCTTTCTGCACTGATTAAGTGCATCTTCTTCCATCTCTGATGCACAGGTGCACAGAGCTGTACCATAGCTCACTCACCAATGAGCAGATGGTCTAAAGGTTTCTGTTGTTCATAAATCGTGGTGGAGAGAAGCTAACATCTGAGTCCCCAAGTCTCCTTCAGGTAATGCTGTGGCTCACCAAAGGTCTTTCATCTCAGCCCTTACTTCTTGCCTAATCATGGAGCTAGACAGAGGTGCAGCAGCACCAATAACTTTGGTAACTTGGGCCTTTGATATAAAGTCAAGTTATTTTTTATGATATTAAGAAGCTCACACAATGGAATTTTTGTATCATGAGATGCCTTTGCAGCAATAAAGTCTGTCATTAAATCTTACTGGCAACCCATGAAGGTGCTTGCAGTTTTGGATGAAAGGTGGCACTTATGTAGTAACGTTAACATGGGAGCGAGAGTCTCTAGACCTGATAGGAATGACCTAGGGCAGGTCTGTTGGTCTTTTCTGGATAGACTTCAGTTTTGTCTGCTCATATGTCAAGTTAGCCAGTTGTAAACTGTTTCTGTTAGAGAAATTAAGTGCTCGTGTTCAAGTAGCTTGTGGCCTGAAACAGTGACCCCTGATAAGGGCCTGAGTTTGTTAGGTCAGTAATTAACTTTTGAGGCATAGAGCTCTGTCTATAGGTTTTGGGATTTCATATTCCATCCGACCTGCATCTGATGAGCTCAGTTTAGTTTGTAGAGGATAGGTGATGTATACCATAAAGGGGTTGTAAAAAAGATTTGTTAGAGAGACAAATGGGGAAACCTCGCATAGGAAGACTCAGGCTACATGAGAGGGGAGAAGAGATAGATGTCCCTTTCCCACAGAGGGGGGTTTAGGTGAAGGGTCAACCTAGTTCATAGAGATCAAGCTGGTCTAAAGGAGCTGTGTGGTTCAGAAGAGAGGCATTGCCTGGATCCTGTATCTTCCCAGAGGACCTCGTGTAACCCAGAGAATCTGGCAGAGCTGTAAGGAAGGTAAGACAAAGTGATCTGAACACAGCTGATAAAATTCTAGGTTTTAAAGAGAAGCTTTGCACATCTAAACTCACAACTGGTCTAATCTGTGTTTCCACTATCACACAACCCACCAGAATTACAGTGAGTTTAGTTCCTTCTCCAGCTGGGGCTACAAGGAAGGGTGTGTGAGAGTTAAAGGGAATCATCAGGGGCAGCTGAAGGCCCCTGGCTGAAACAGATTCTACATTCCAAGGGAGGAGTACTGGGAAGAGGATCCACACTGTGTACTTAGAAAAGCCAAACTAGATTGATGCTTTGTTCACACCACAGAGGCTCACCACATCTTGTACAATGTAGGTTCAGGAGTCAATTACAAGTTCAAATAGGTAAGGATGATCAGGTCTGATGGCTAGAGACAGTGCTCATCTCTGCTCTCACTAGCATCTCACGAACAATGCTTTCAGGGTGAATTCCTCACTCACCTGTAAGCTTGGGAAAGAGAAAATAGGCACATGGTGGAGTCCTGATGAAAGGAAGATGCAAAGAATCCTACAGAGAACTGGAAAGCTTGGAAGGGATTTCAGCAGTGGATGTGTCTTATCTTCTAAAAGATGGAAAAATACTTGCCAAAATTGTATCTGTTCTACTGGAAACGATTTATTTTAGGGACATCTGATAATAATTCCTGCATCTTTTTTTTTAAACTTCTTCTGCTTTAGAGTAGATTGAAGGCAACTCAAACCCCTGAGTATCCCTCAGTAACTGCCATTTCCTGAAGCACCTTGGGAATTTTGTCCTTGGTGATAAAAGAACCTTTGGATTTCCCTATATAAAACAGCCATCCCAAAGTCATGGGGTCGCACAATGTGGTGAATCAAACTCTTCACCTAAACACCAACCCCACCAATCTTACTATTTGTTTTGTGTTTGTTATTATATAATTTTAAAAAGACAGCATGGTGAATTCAGGAGGTGGGGTCCAATTGCTTGCTGCCATATTCTAGTTGCTTCTTTTTAATGTAACAGTGCCCCAGTCCTGGATGGGGAATATGCAGGAGGTGATGGATGCAGATGGAGCACTAGGAAATCAGGAGGTCAGTTCAGGCCACTGACACCAGGAATTGCACAAGGTCTCAGGCTAAGATTCCTAGTAAACCTTCAATTAGATAGTCAAGCTAATGAAAGAGAGGTTTAACCTTAAAGACATCCTCTTCCTGGTGGTTTCTCGTACTCCTGGATGCCAAAGCTTGTGGTCTTAATTGCACAGATCTGCAGCAGCAGCCTTAATGAAAGCACTGTGTACAACTTAGCAATCTGTCCCGTATCACTGGAGCTTTGGAGTGCAAGTGAGCTGGATTAGCATTGCTGATTAACCTCTGCTTGTTCATAGAATCATAGAATGGTATGGGTTGGAAGGGACCTCTGGAGATTGAGTCTAACCCTCCTGCCCAAGCAGGATTACCTAGGGCAAGTCATACAGGAACCCATCAGGGTGGGTTTTGAAAGTCTCCATAAAGGAGAGACTTCACAGTCTCTGTGGGCAGCCTGTGCCAGAGCTGTGGAACCCTTACAGTAAAGAAGTTTTTCTTGATACTGAGGTGGAGCTTTCTGTGTTGCAGTTTGTACTTTTTGCCTTTCATCCTATCACAAGGCACCACTGAAAAGAGACTAGCCCCTTCTTCTTGACACTCATCCTTCAGATATTTATCAAGATTACTAAGATCTCTTCTTAGTCTCCTACAGGCTAAACAGCCCCACATTTCTCAGTCTTTTCAGTCCCAGAGAGATGTTTCAGTCCCTCAGTCACCCTTACAGCTCTCCATTGGACTCTCTCCAGTAGTACCCTGTCTCTTTTGAAGTGGGAAGCCCCGAACTGAACACAATCCTCAAGATGTGGTCTCAGCATGAAAAATAGAGGGAGGGGAGAACCTCCCT
>VWYK01116246.1:0-10109 GCA_013399775.1 Semnornis frantzii | reverse complement strand
ATCCTGTGAGCCTGTGAATGAATGGTGGGGGCAGGAACCACCCATCTCTACCAAAGTCTTTTTGTGGATATTCCTTCTTCCATTGATATGTCTTCAGGGAGGGAGGCTCAAGTGCCAACAGTCACCACAGCCTGTTTCAGAAACCTCCTTTTTGCCTTCCCTCTCCATGTACAGTCAGTTGTTGTCAGCTTTAATTCTGGCAGCAACCTAATAAAGAGCTGTCATCTAGCAGACATTAGTTTGCAGACTCTGCAGAAGAAGGGGAAAGGAACAAGAGCTCATAAACAATAATTCAGGTTTCAGGGTTTTTTTTATCTTTGCTGTGGAGCTGGTTTCTCACACAGCTCTGGAAGCACTGATAAGTATTTAATGACTGCTGCTGCCTTAGAGCTAAACCGGCCGAGGTGCTGGGATGGCTTCCTCACCAGAGTGGGTTATGATCTGTCTCCTGGGGCTGGTGTGGATGGGGGTGCAGGTGTGATGGAGCTGCCATGTCAGCTCTTCATTATCACTCCCTGCTCTTGACTCTTCTGGCAGAAATAGGGGAAATATCCTGTGACAAGTGTAACCCTTGTCAAAATGTATTGAGTCACAGAATCATAGAAACACAGAATTGTTTTGACTGGAAAAGACCTCTGAGAGATGGCATCTTCATAGAACCATAGACTGGTTTGGGATGGGAAGGGGCTTTTAAAGGTCCTCCAGTCCAACCCCCTCAGTCAGCAGGGACATCTGTAACTACAGCAGATTGCTCAGAGCCCTAACTTCACCTGCAGTTGTTCTAGGGATGGGACATTTCCCAGCTCTCTGGGCAGTCTGGGACAGGCTCTCAGCCCCCTCAGGATCAAACAGTTCCTCCTTCTCTCCAGTGTGAATTGCCCTCTCTGAGTTCAAACCACCAACCCTTGTCCTGTCAGCACAAGCCCTGTTCAAAGCCTGTCCCCAGCTTTCTGCTCATTCCTTTGAAGCACTGCAAGGCCACCAGAAGGTCTCCCTGGAGCCTTCTCTTCTCCAGGCTGAACAATACAAATTTTCCCTCAGGGCTCCCAGTCTTCCCATTATTGCTGTGGCTTCCTCTGGCCCTGGTCCAACAGGTCCATGCCTGGCCTGTGCTGAGGACTCCAGAGCTGGCTTACAACTTCAGGATTCCACAGTGGTGGAAAGGAGGATGGGAGTCACCTGGGTGTGGTGGCTGTGTGATCTCCAAACCCACTCTTGCAGACTGTGCCAGATTTAGGCAGTATCACCTGAGATTCAGTGAACATTTCTGAAGCATTTATTTATTTTTTTAATAGAAACTGGATCTCTGCAGTGCTTGAAAGCAACCAGCTCAGTCACCAAGAGTCTGGGCTGTGGTATTTTGCCTGAATAGCTGTGATGTGCCTGAGGGAAACCCAAAAATTCTGGGGATACAGGCATTTTGTTGGAAAAGATGTTAAAGATGACTAAGTCCAACCATTAAGTCAGCACTGCCAAGTCACCACCAAACCGTGTCCCTCAGCAACACATCTCCAAGGCTTTGAACCCCCTCCAGGAATGGGGATTCCACCACTTCCTTGGGCAGCCTGGGCCAGGCTTTGACAACCCTTTTGGGGAAGTTGTTCCTTATGTCCAACTAAAACCTCCCCTGGGGCAACTTGAGGCCATTTCCTCTCATCCTGGCAAGTCAGGGTAGTAAGGATAAATTGGTTTTGAGACTGAAAGTGAGGAAGCTCCACGTTGCTTTACAAAGAAGTGAAAATGGTCTACATGCTTCTGTGGTTGAAGTTTAGGACCTCAGCATTGCTAACTTCTATGAACTCTGGGGTTGAACTGTTTAATGTCTTTTAATGAAGTGGTGTTTTATTTTCTACATCACCCATAGTGTATCAATTGCAATCTTAACCCTCTTAAATATTTTTTAATTTATTTTGGATACATGTGGGAAAAAAGTGAGGAAGGTCTTCAGTACTTGATGGGATTTTTCTTTTTCTCTGCCTTTGTCCCCCTCTGCCTTTGGCCCCCCTCGGCCTTTGGCCCCCTCCGCCTTTTTTTTTCCTCCCTCTGAATCCCAGAATCCCAACCTGGTGGGGGCTAGAAGGGACTTCTGAAGAGGGTCCATTCCAAGCCCTTTACTAAAGTGGAGGCACCCACAGCAGCTTGCCCAGGATCACCATGCACAGGTGGGGTTTGGAATCTCTCCAGAGAAGGAGACTCCACAACCTCTCTGGGCAGCCTGCTCCAGGCCTCCAGCACCCTCACACCAAACAAGTGTCTCCTCCTATTCAGGTGGAACCTCCTGGGTTCTATTTGAGTTGTGCTGTCCTTTTCCCAAGCCAGACTGCCATGGACTCACATGGCAAACAGTACCTTCATCCTTGCAGCCTGCACTGTACTCTCTCCTGTATATCCCTGTCCCTCTTGAACTGTGGAGCCCAGAACTGGACACAGTACTCCAGCTATGGTCTCACCAAGGCAAAGCAAAAGAGGAGTAGCTCACAGGCTGGGTGGATAAGCAAAGCTCATTTTAGAAGTTCCCAGGAATGTTCTGCTCTTCTGTATTCATACTATTTTGTTTTGTTTTCTTTTCTCTAAGAGATATGGAAAGTTCAAAAGGTCTCTAACCTGTCTGAAACTTATTTTTTTAATGTGGGTCTTTTGGGGAAGATATTCATAAGCCTTTGGTCAAGATATTTTCCTGTAGGCAAACATGAAGGCAAAGACTTAAGACTGTAATAATTAAGTGCAATTTAAAGTTCATTCCACTGCACAGAAAGTTCTCCCAATGCCATAACCTTTTAATCTGAGAGAGAAAGTATTGAATTCTCCTTTTTGGGTAAGAGTTGATGATCATATCTCACAAACCTTAGCAGCCTTGGCTTTCGACTTGTCACATCCACAGGCTTGGGGTGAGTGGCTGGAAACTGCCTGGTGCAAAGGACCTGGGGGTGTTAGTCAACAGGCAACACATGATTTAGCATATGCCATAGGACCATCATGTCTGCCTGTCTGCTGGGTTTGCATATCTCTGTGAAGAAGGTTTACAACCAGCTCCTGCTGTCCTGAAAAGCTCTGGGAGGAAACTCCTGCTTTGGGCAGTGGAGATTGTGGTCTTTTGTCAAAGGTGTGCTCCTCAAACACAGCAGCGTGGCCCAGGCTGGTTTCTCTTACACCAACCTGATGGTTCAGTGTTGTAGCTAATAGGTGCAGGTGTGAATATGGGTGTTGTAGATCAGGAAATGGGGTCCAAGGGGGAGATGATGTGGTGCTAGCAGAGAAGCTCAACAGAAGCAGCTTGAGGAGTGGAGATTTAGACTGGCGATTAGGACCATCACCATTTGTCCTGTCACAACAGGCCCTGCTCAAAAATCTGTGCCCAGCTTTTTTACAGGCCCTAGTTAAGTCCTGGAAGGTTATTCAGATACAATTCACCAACAGTGGGGAAATGAGATGAGGAGACTGGAAGTGGGTGGGAAACCCATCCCAAAGGAGAATGCAGCATCACCAAACATCTACCTGCTACCAACTGTGTGCAAAAGTGTTCTGCAGGCACAGGTAAAGAGGAGGAGCTGTTCATAGAGTCAGAATGGTTTGGGTTGGAAACTTCCTTAAAGATCATCTAGTTCCACACATACAACCCCACTATGAGCAGGGACACCTTCCACTAGGCCAGGTTGCTCAAGGCCCTGAATACCTTCAGGGAGAAGACATCTACAACTTCCCAGGGCAACCTGTTCCAATGTCTCACCTCCCTCATCTCCACCTGATTTACCTCACTGTAAACTGGGTAAATCAGATGTTCCCTTAGAGGCTGATAACTTGTTGAGATGCTTATTAGCTGCTTGCAAAGCAAAGAAGAGGGCTCAATGACCCCAGACATCTTGTCCCAGCTCTCCTCTCAAGTATAAACAATTATTGGGGCAGTCCTTTCTCCTGGAATTATTGAGCAGGGGAAGGCAGGGAGAACTTCATCAAAGGCAAGGGAAATCACCACAACTTCTCTTTCAACTGAGCGATGAAACTTTAATGAGGGGATTGATGAAACTTTAATGAGGAAGTCCTGCTTCAGGAGCTTTACTCATCTGTGCTGGAGGAAGACTTCAGCTATCCAAGCAACTCAGGCTTAGGTTCTTTTGCTGTTTTCCTGGGCTCTCAGGGAAACTGCTGCTGCTTCTCCAAAACACAAAGAAATCAAAGGAGAAGTAAACAACTCTCCTGCTCATGTCCCCTGTAGGAAGCCAGTAGAAAAGTCATTTGTTTCCAGACAACGTTTTCATGAGAGACACAGAAGATGTTTTGTGGATTTTTCCCAACTGCAGACAGCTTGAATTAGGGATAAGAGCAAGCTCTGGGAGGCCCAAGTGTTTAACCCAGCCTGATGTTTATGTTGGTCCTCAGGCGAATCAACATTAAACAGTTGGATTAGTTGGACACTGATGATTGTTTGGTTTCATTTCCATGGTGACTGTGGCAGAAAAATCTGGGAGTTCTTTTGTCTGGCAGTGGTTGAATGATCAAAACTGAAGTATCTGTCTGGGCTTTTCCCCCCACTTCTCTTTATTTTTAAATTTTATTTTATTTTCTCTCTTAATTAATGCATCTGCAGGTGTCTTAAAAGTGAATTCTTGGCACTGACAAGAAATAATGGAAAGGTTTTGTGGTGAAGCTCACCCAAAATATTTACTCTCCTGTTTTCCTAACACAGAGCTTATTTTGTTGGCAAATAATTAGATACAAAGAGTTAGGATTAAAGCTGCCAAAATTTGGTCTAATAGACTCAGGAGCTCAAATTAGCTGCAAGCTGAGCAGGGTCCTTGCCAAACACCATGGACCCATTCTGTCCCAAACACCACCCCAGAGCAAAGCAGTGCTTTTGCTTTGCAGTCCCCAACTGCTTGGGTGACTGAAGTCAGAGTAGAATGGAAAAGTCTGGATGAGCTCTCTAGGCTGAATAGCTACGTAGGGGAATAACATCTTAGAGTCACAGCCTGGTTTGTACTGAAAGGGACCTTTTAAAGGTCCAACCTCTCTCCAAAGACATGTGCAACTAGATCTCTTTTCCAACCTTAATGATTCTAGAGCAGGTTGCTCGCAGCCCCACACAACCTGACCTGCAGTGGTTCCAGGGATGGGGCATCTCCCAGCTCTCTGGGCAATCTGGGACAGGCTCTCACCACCCTCAGTCTCCAAGAGTTCTTCTCTCCAATCTGAATTTCCCTGTTGGAGTTCAAACCATCACCCCTGGTCGCATCACAACAGGCTCAAAGGTCTGCCCCCAACATTTTGCTCAGCCCCTTTAAGCACTGCAAGGCCACCAGAAAGTCTCCCTGGAGCCTTCTCTTCTCCATTCTGAACAACTCCAACTCTCAGCCTGGCCTCACGGCAGAGGGCTTCCACCCCTGCCATCTTTGCTGTGCCATGCTCCAACAGGTCCATGTCTCTGCCATGCTGAGGACTCCAGAGCTGGCCCCAGCACTGCAAGCTCAGAGAGTCCTGAAGTGAAGAGTCTGCTCAAACGGTGATTATTTTTTGTTGCAGAACTCCAGTTGGCTCTTGTTGCCTAAAGGATTTCCACGTGAGCTGAGAGCATTTGCTGAATGACATAATCAGCTAATGATTGCTTAATTTTTGAACACACAGCTCAGTGCAGAGAGAGGAACAGCTGGTGTTTGTCAAATTAGATTTTTCTCCTTCAGATTTTTACTACTCATTTTCTTGTTTATTTAACATATTTAGCCAAGATTGAGCTCAGAAGGTCTTCCCTCTAAGCTTGTTAGACTGAAAGGTGAATCTCACATAGTCTAAAGAGTCTCGATTAGGAGACTTCTGGGTTGGTCTGTGAAAGCTTTGGAAGCTTCCTGTATGGTGTTTTGTCAAAATGAAGGCTGCTGCTGTGCAGAACTCAGACAGCTCAGATACTTCTGTATATAATTCATAGAATGATTTGGGTTGAAAGGGACCTCGAAAATCATCCATCCACCTCCCACTAGCCCAGGTTGCTCAAGGCCTCGTCCAACCTGGCCTTGATCACCTCCAGAGAGAGGACATGCACAACCTCCTTGAGCAACCTGTTCAGCATCTCACCACCCTTACTGTGGGGAATGTCTTCCCAATATCCCAGGAATGTTGGATGCTCAATACAGCAGGTAACACAGCAATTCACATTTGGGAGGAGAAGCACAAGAGACTGGTCTGCTAAAGAGCAGCTGTAACAAAGAAGGACCTGAAAGTGCTGGCAGACAAGTTCCCTGTGAGCCAGCAATGTGCCCCTGTGACCAAGAAGGCAGGTGGCCTCCTGGGGTAGGTGAAGAAGAGCATGGGCAGCAGGTGGAGGGATGTTCTCCTTCCCATCTACTCTGCTCTAGTGAGGCAGTATCAAGGGTGCTGAGTCCTGTTCTGGACTCTCCGGTTTGAGAGACAGGGAACTACTGGAGAGTGTCCAGTGGTGGTTCCAAAGCTGCTGAGGGTCTTGGAGCATCAGTGTGAGTAGGAAAGGCTGAGAGCCCTGGGGCTGTTGAGCCTGCAGAAGAGCAGACTGAGAGGGGATCTGAGCAATGCTCAGCAAGAGCTAAAGAACCTGTGAGGGGGCAGGAGAAAGGGACCAGACTCTTGTCAGTGGTGCCTTGTGAGAGGACAAGGGGCGAAGGGCACAAACTGGAATCCAGGAGATCCCATCTGAACACGAGGAGAAACTTTTTTGGTGTGAGTGTGCTGGAGCCCTGAAGCAGCCGGCCCAGAGAGGTTGTGGAGTCTCCTGTCTGGAGAGATTTGAACCCCAGCTGCTTTAGCAGGAGGTTTGGACAGGATGATTTCCAGAGGTCCCCTCCAGATCCCACCACGCTGGGACTTGGGGGTTCTGTGAATTCAGGTAAGTTTGGATTTAGGAGGACTCAAACTAGGGGTAGAGTCATTCATTGTTCCGAAGCTGTGGGAGCTGAAGGTCAACC
Organism: Semnornis frantzii; assembly: GCA_013399775.1. Classification (NCBI taxonomy): domain Eukaryota; kingdom Metazoa; phylum Chordata; class Aves; order Piciformes; family Ramphastidae; genus Semnornis; species Semnornis frantzii. Next base: position 3,183 of record VWYK01116246.1, on the reverse strand, counting down.
AATGTGTTCCAATATTTGAGTGTTTTTTTTAAAAAAAATTTACTTATTTTCATTTAACTTTAATAACTCTGCAGGTTTTTATGTGACTCATCCCTGTCTTATCCCTCCGGGTTATGATGATTTGCTCACATATATGGGTATTTAATGTCTAATAATGCACCCACCACAAGATAGAACTTTAAGAAGAGTGATTATGAAATGGGGTTGGAGAGTCCTTAGCATGTTTATAATATGATATATTCAAATCATAGAATCATAAACACTGGAAAAGATCTCTAAGCTCAGTAAGTCCAACTTCCTACCCAACACCACCATGGCCATTAAATCCTGTCCTGAAGTGCCATGTCCACAGGTTTCCTGAACACCTCCAGGGATGGTTGACTCCACCACCTCCTTGAGCAGGCTGTTCCAATGCCTGAACACTCCTGCAGGGAAAAAAAATTGATCCTCATATCCAACCCAGCCCTTTCCTGGCACAATTTCAGGCCATTTCCTCTCATTCTATCACTGATAGCAGGGAGAAGAGACCAAACGCCACCTAACTCCAAGCTTCTTTCTAGGGAGTTGCAGAGAACAATGAATGAGGTTCTCTCTTCAGCCTGCTCTTCTGCAAACTAAACAACCCCAAGTACTCCTCACCAGACTTATTCTCCAGACCTTTCAACAGCTCTGTTACCCTTCTATGTACCCACTCCAGCAACTCAATTTCTCGTGTCTCATGAAGGAGGACTTGTGAATGGCAAAGGCTATATGGGAAATGCTGCAGATGTTTGTCTGTCTTCAGAATACTGAAAAATAATTTTCCCTATATCTTCTGGTTTCCAGTTAAAACTAAAATCTCTTTTATCTCCTCTCTCCTCAGGTGGTTGCCAGAACAGCCTTAAAACGGTCGGCGGCAATCAAGCCCTGGCGCTGGCCACCACTTCAATGGTGTCACTGGATCCTGAAGCCCCTCCAGGACCTTCAGCACCAACCATCCAGCCTTGCCACGTGCTGACCTTCTCACCTATCAAAATTCCACTTCTGGCTTCACCTTTTCAAGGTAAGGTCGCTGCTGGTGGCACTCATGAGCAGCTTTTTGCATTGAGAGGCTTCTGAGTGTGAGTTTTGATAAATACCCTGGAGAAATGTGTGGGAATATTGTAAGCTGTGATGAAAGTGATGGCTTTTGGAGCAGTTTTGAGGTGTTCTCTGGAGCTGAGTTCAAGGCTGCATCTATGTTTATTGTCTTTATGTTGCTGTGATGTTTGAGTGATGTTCTCCATCACCTCAGTCACTTCTGTAAGAGAATGTGGTTTTGGTGGCACTAAGTCTTTGCAGCAGGTTGCAATATTGGGCAGTTGAAAGTTGACATCCAAACATTCTACTCAACAGACTTGAGTGCTACTTGAGTAGTAGCTGCACACATCTTGGAGTAAGAACTTTCTTGAGGTGGCATCTGAGGAACTTTTAGAGCAGCCCTGACTCTCTGTGTAAGTCTAGCTCATTTCAAGTCTTCAGGGTGATTTCTGAAACTGTGCTTTAGATTTTTATAAATTATGCTGGAAGGATGTAGCCATGGTTGTGTATTTTTTTCTGAGATGTTTTTGGTGGATGGAGTGCAGCCAGCAAAGTTCTCCTCCTCATCTGCTCTGCCCTAGTGAGGCCACATTTGGCCATCCTGTGTCCAGCTCTGGGATCCCCAATTCAAGAGAGACAAGGAAATACTGGAGAGAGTCCAGGGGAGGCTCCAAAGGTGCCAAGGGGTCTGGAGCATCTCTGTGATGAGAAAAGGCTGAGAGCCCTGGGGCCGTTGAGCCTGGAGAAGAGCAGCCTGATATTCTCAGTGCCCACCAGAGCTGAAGGACCTGTGGTGGGGCAGGAGAAAGGGGCCAGCCTCTTATCATTTATGCCCAGTAACAGGACAAAGGACAATGTGCACAAACTGGAACCCAGGAGGTTCCCTCTGAAGAGGAGGAGAAACTTGTTTGGTGTGAGGGTGCTGGAGGCCTGGAGCAGGCTGCTCAGAGAGGTTGTGGAGTTGTCTTCTTTGGAGAGCTTCCAACTCCCCCATGCCATTGTGAAGCTGGGCAAGCTGCTGTGGGTGCCCCTGCTTTAGCAGGGGGATTGGGCTGGATGATCTCCAGAGGTCTCTTCCAACCTATATCATGCTGGGATTATGTGATATGTGGCTGCTTACTGGAAAAACCTTAATTTTCTGCACACATCTTGGAGTAAGAACTTTCTTGAGGTGGCATCTGAGGTACTTTTAAGGCAACCCTGACTCCCTGTGTAAGTCTGGCTCACTTCAAGTCTTCAGGGTGATTTTTGAAACTGCACTTTGAATGCTTCAGGCTGTGTTTAGAAGTTTTATGTAGCAATTAAGTTGAAAATTTAAATTATGGGTGCATTCTCCATCGTTTTTTGGTCCTTGAAGTGTGACTCAGCACAATGAGATTGAATTTCACCAAGGAAATGCTGTGATGGTTTTTGGTGTTCAGATGAGATTTTATGAAATACATCTCAGTAATGATCTAGAGGAAAGTGTCTCTGCCCATGGCAGGGATGTTGGAAATAGATGATCTTCAAGGTCCCTTCCAACCCAAACCATTCTATGAATCCATGAATTATTGGTCCTGTTGGGCAGCCGTTAGATCACCTGGAGAAATGCCTGCCAAGGAACAGGATTTTGTGTTCAGGTAGGCTGAAGTGCAAAGGAATAAAGGTTGAAGCCCTTTCAGACTTTGTAGAGAAGGTTGGGAATGACCTAAGAACCAGAAGTTGAGTGACAAGGATAGATTTAGATTGGACATTAAGAAGAAGTTCTTTACTGTAACAATGCTAGGACACTGGAACAGCTTGCTGAGGGAAGCTGTGGCTACCTCATCCCTGGAAGTGTTTTAGAGTAGGCTGGATGAGGCCTGGAGCAACCTGGCATAGTGGAAGGTGTCCCTGCCCATGGCACTGTGGTTGGAGCTAGATGATCTCTAAGGTCCCTTCCAATTCAAGCCATTCTATGATTGCAAAGAAGCTCTTTGCTATGAGGGTGGTGGAATACTGGAACAGGTTTTCCAAGGAAGAGTTAGAGGCCCATCCCTGGAGACATTCAATTTCAGGCTTGATGGGGCTCTGAGGCNTTCAATTTCAGGCTTGATGGGGCTCTGAGGCAACCTGATTTAGTTAGGGATCACAGGATGTCAGGGG
>VWYK01116237.1:58381-74817 GCA_013399775.1 Semnornis frantzii | reverse complement strand
CTCCACAGCCTCTCTGGGGAGCCTGTTCTAGTGTTCTGTGAGCCTTACAGTAAAGAAATTCCCCTTGTGTTGAGATGGAACCTCCTGTGCTGCAACTTCCATTCATTGCTCATTGTCCTACCCCAGGAGAAAAGCCTCTCACCCTCTCCTGACCCCCAGCTCTTAGATATTTATAAACCTTTATTAAATCCCCTCTCAGGTTGCTCCAGGCTAAGCAGCCCCCGGTACCTCAGCCTCTCCTCACCAGACAGTGCTTCAGTCCCCTAATCATGCTTGCAGCCCTCTGCTGGGCCTCCTCCAGCAGATCCCTGTCTTAAACTGGGGAGCCCAAAACTGAATGCAGTACTCAAGATGAGGTATCACCAAGGCAGAGTAGAGAGGGAGGCGAACCTCCTTTGATCTACTGGACACACTCTTCCTAATACACCCCAGGATCCCACTAGGCTCCTTGGCCACCAGGGCACATTGCTGTCCCATGGATGTTCTCCACCAGTACTCTCAGGTCCCTCTCCACAGGGCTGCTCTCCAGCAGATCACCTCCTAACCTATACTGGTGCAGTTTGTTATTCCTACATACACAATTTTCCATGTCAGGATGCTACACCAAGTGCTTATGATGGGCCCAATTAACACAGTGTGGGCTTGAGTTTACCATGGAGATAACAATTTTCTTCCTAGTTTTTGTACGTAATATATACATTACCATGTACTTCGAGGGTTTTTCTGCTTTGAGGCAAATTGAGTTTGACATTTATACAAGAAGCAATAAAACTGATGCAGTCAAAGTATATTCCTAAAACAAGTTCAGTAATGTCTCTTCCAAACTACGTTGAGTTAGTGGAATAAATGCCTTTTCATGTTTGCAGTTGAAGTACTGGCCAATTCTGCCAAATGGGTTTTGGAAAATTGCCTTCAGAATTGACTTTCCCTGGGGAATATTTGCTTCTATGGAAAGCAGAGATACTGGGAGAATTTGAAAGAGAGAGAAAGCAAAAGAGAAGACGGAGGGAATAGGTTAAAGGCTAACTTTAGACAGGTGGTTTTCATTTCTTTCCCTAAATTGTTGTATAATTTCTTACCCTAAAAATTCCTGGTGAGCTACAGCAAATGTCATTTTAGCCAGAGCAGGTCCATGCTAATCCCACTGTGCTATTACCTCAGCTCAGGTTAGGTGTTTCTCTCTCTGGGCTTCCCATTTCCAAAGAGCAAATGCAGTTCTGGGAGGCTTGTCATCCCAATTCAGTTGATCCATCTGGGAACCCTGAGTAATATTGGATCCCATGGATTTGCTCCATCTTGGTTAAGAAGGTGTGCTGGTTTGAGGCTAATTGGAATATTTTAATGAAAAAAAAATAGATTACGGGCTGTGAAAAGCAAACAATGGTGGTGTCTGCTTTGCTCATAGGCTTGCTGAGATGTATAAAAACAAGCACACAAATATAGATAAGAGAGGGAGTCTTGCTCCCTCTGGAAGCTGGTGTGTCCATTGGCCTTTCTGCTGTGTAACCTAATTCTGCTTCTAACCCCCCTGGCCAATCCTCTAAACTCACTTTGCATGTAAGGCAGACCCTGGGGTAGGGTAGAGGGGTGGGAAGAAGATAGGAGGGTGGTTGGGAGCCCCTCCTGGGGACTCTGATTTCTGGGAGAGGAATTATGTTTCTGTATTACCTTTAACTTGTATATTTCTGTAATTATTCCTGTATATTGTGTAAATATCTGCTTGTAAATTGTGCTAAGCTGTAAATAGAGCTTCAGCCCTTAACTTCCAGCTGGCTGAGTCTAGTCTGCGTGATTTCATAGAGTGGGGGGGGCAGGGAATTCCCAAACCATCACAGAAGAGGAAAGGTGTGGCCTATTTTTCACCATGTAGTTGGCATTAGCTGACATCAGTAGAGATGCCAGTTTGGACTGCCAGTAGTTACCCCACCTAAAAGTGGGCAGAATGTGTACTCTTTTCTCCAGGTTGCTTAATTTATTTTGCTATCTGAAGAACATCCACATAGGACAACACGAGAGCCATTAAGTATGGTTTAGCTCACATATAGCCTTTCTGGGCTACTTTACAAGTTGGCAGATTTTGGGAATCAAGCAAGCAGTTATCAGCTCTATTTCATATGAGTTAAATGGTATTTCCTGGTCCATCTCTGGATGACCTGACAGAAGGAAACATATTGCAAATGTGTGTGTCACATATGATCAACTCCAACAAATATCTTTTGCAACACATAGCATTTTCCATCTTGCATTTTGGAGGCAACTCACAAACAGAATGATTTTTCACATACTGCTACTTTCTGATGCTCTCTGAGGAGCAGATCATCTTCAGCAACATGATGTCTTCAGCTCAGTGGGCAGAGCTACAGCAAGAAAATATTCCAGTGAGGATTCCTCATGTCAAGTGCTTGTGCTTTGGGCTCCTCAGTTTAAGAAAGATGTTGAAATGCTCAAATGTGTCCAGAGAAGGGCAACAAGGCTGGTGAGGGGTCTGGAGCACAGCCCCATGAGAAGTGGCTTGAGGGAGCTGGGGCTGTTTAGCCTGGAGAAGAGGAGGCTCACAGGGAACCTTATCAATATCTGCAACTACTTGGAAGGAGGTTGTAGGCAGGTGTGGATTGGTCTCTTTTCCCAGGCAACCAGTGACAGAAAAAGGGGATACAGTCTCAAGCTGCACCAGGAGAGGTTTAGGCTGGATGTTAGGAAGAAGTTCTTCACAGAAGGAGAGATCAGGCATTGGATTGGGCTGCCCAGGGAGGTAGTGGAGTCACCGTCCCTGGAAGTGTTTAAAAAGATGTGGCACTTGGTGCCATGGTTTAGTTGATTAGATGGTGTTGGGCGATAGGTTGGGCTTGATCTCGAAGGTCTTTTCCAATCTGATTAATTCTGTGATTCTGTAATTTCTGCTGTGCTGTACTGAGCCCATCCCTGACCAGGCACATTTGTATTGCCCAGTTCTAACATTTGCTCTGCATCATTGCCTCTTACAACACCTGAACACCCAAAGGGCACTGGGAGTTTAGCCACAAAGTCCTTGAGATTTCCTCTGAAGTGTTAAGGCAAAGCTCCCTTCTGCCCTTCAGACCATGTGAAGTGGACTGTGCCTGCCCTTGAGACTTCGACCTGTTACGTTTGACATCTTGAGTTTGCAATGGCACCCTTGAAACTGATATGAGCAGCTAGGAAAGGAGGAGGGAATTTTATTTTTAGGTTGCACCAAGAAAACAGCTGCAGCATTTTCTCAGTGGGAGAAGATCTCTCACAGGACAGAGGGAGACCTGTCTTATTGCCTCAAGATTTTCCCCTCTGAAGAGTTTCAACCTCCCAAGACTCCCCGCTGTGCAAAGCTCCAGCTCATGTGCACTGATGAACGTAATTCTAGAGTGTCATGGAGGAAACCACAACTATTTTTATTTTTGGTTGAGTAAACCTTTAGCATTTAACGGTCAAGTGTTTATTTCACTTCCCATACTGCCTCCGGCTTAGCCTGATCCTGTTCTCAAGGAGGGGGAGAAAATAGGGGATTGAGTTAAACACTCTCCTAATGGAGAGGCCTGAAGAATCACAAACTTGTATCCACTGCCACACATCCCACCTCGGCCCCCCCTCCTTCCTTGCTTCAGCCCTCCTTGGAAGGAACCTGACAGGAAATATTTTAGAGGTAGAGAATTTTGAATGAAAATATTATTTCTTCATCTGCCCACTTTTCCACCCTCGCAGGTTGAATGGCTAAGTGACACTTAGGAATGTGTATCCTGCAGCCCGCTCTGTCGCCTCTCCTCTCACATGTTGCTTTCCCATCAGAAGCACATCAAGGCACCAGGTTCTCCTGAGTGGCACAGGAGGTGCTTGACCTCAAGACCATGCATGGGCTTTTTTGGAGTAATTTCTAACTTTGCTGGTTCCTGTCAATGAAGGAGGCTGCCCCGCTTTGAATGAGCTTCCCAACAGCCTTCCTGGGAGGCACGGGGAGGAGGGTGGGGTCCACCACTGCTCCAGACCTCTGGGATTACAAAAACCAACAGCCATGAAGCCTACAGAAAGTTGGCTGATATTGCATGCACTGAGCTATTCAAACCAGATGCTTGCATGCCTTCCTGCCCACGCTACCTTACCCACACTGATCCCTTCCTAGCCTAACAGGAAGCTTCAGGTTTTTGGACCTTGAGCCATTTTCAACAAAAGCTGTAGCAGGAGAGGGACACATGTGCTGTGATGACCTATAAGAGGTCACAGTCAGCCAGAGGCATGCTTACTCCTTCATCCAAAGGATGCCATGTTGCACTTTTTCCTTGGGCAGGCTAAATGTATTCCATCTGGTTGGAAAGTGTTAGGGTAACACGGCTTGAGGAATAGTCTGTGTCTAAGAGGGAAAAGGAAAATGACAGGTTAATTTGTGTTGGGGATTAACACTGGGTGGGGGAGGGGGGAAATGAGTAATGTCTGGACAGGTTTTGTCTGTCCCATCATCCTTTTCTTGAACAGGTTTGAAAAAAAAAAAACAGAAACGTCTTTAACCTGCATCTAATTCTGTCTTGCTCTTCAGACATGGTTCTCTGGTCAGAAGAACTCCATCCTCTACCTCAAATCTCCCGTGTCTAAACTCCTCATTCTTAAATCTTGGCTTTAAAAATACAGCCTTACAACTTTGGCTATGGGATTGGGAATGAGCCTAACTCATTCCCAATCAAATCTTGCCGCTAATTCTAACTGGGACTTTGCAATGTTAGATCATCCTACCCATGAAAAAACAGTCTTCTCGGGCTACCATTTTGATAGGTTGCAGGAAAGCAGGAAATATTCAGTCCAGATTCACTAAAAGGTAATCACTTTGCCAGTATTTGAGTTTATTTTTACTTTAACTGTTGATTGCACTTCTTAACCATTCATTCTCTCTTCTCCCCATGTCTCCTGGCAATTACTCTCTTACAGATAAAGCATGATCACATTGACACTTGACAAAGAAAACTGTGAAACTGCTAATGAAGGAGGTTGCAAAACACTAAAAAAGTTTTTATTCCCAAGTTAACAGTTAATTATGTATAGGGCTCAAATCCACAGCCTTGTATTAGTGGAATTTTATGGTATCTCACTAGTCAGATCAGAGTCAATGTTTCATACCCATAGGTATGGTGTTTTCATGATACTTTTTGATCAGCAGTGAGTCCAATGGTCCTTGTGTCTATCCTGCCTGTGTGGTGCAGCTGCTGTGTTGCACACTAGGTCACTGAAATGATTTTGGCTAGAAAGAACTATGGAAATGATCAGTTATTTATCTCCACAGCCTGATGTAGCACCACAAGGAGGAAGAGAAGGCTGTGGTAAAGGGGTGGAACCAAAGTGGGGGTCCCAAGGGAGATTCAGACCCCATGTCACCTACATCTGTGCCAAGGTACCTGGCTCTTTCACACCCAGAATACATAAGTCAGTGTGATTAAAACTATAAGAAGGACACATGTTAACAGTTTTCTTACTGCAAACTTAATCAGGTTTGTATTTATTACATTGTACTCCCCATGAAATGTGATTATTCACTGGCAAAATTTGGAGCTTGGTATCTTTTTATAATGAGTAAGGAGGAGAGAAAAATAAAATCCCTTTGGGTTTGTTGCACAAGTTCATCGAAAAGGTGATCAGCCACACAAACACCTACACCCCCACCCCTCCCCATACCCATGTATTAGCTCACAGCTGTGTGGTTATAGGCTTTGGGAGCTGAAGAACCCATTAATCTCCATGTGGAAAATCAATAAATGAAAATAATTAGCTGGGTATGAGAGGCAGCAAAGGATCAGACAGCTGTTATTTAAAGCATGACTTAAACATGTAGAAACAAGGTAAAACAAGACATACAGGGAGCTGAGATGGGAGGGGAAAAGGACAGGAGGATGTGAAAGAAAGAACAGAGTGGTGAATCCCAAGGTGCTGAAATGTGTGTTTATATATAACCCACTCTAAGTAACTCCATACAAGTGGTATTCTGCAGTGAGAACTGTGGAAGGATCAGAAGGGCTTCTGGAAAATGCAACTCACTGGTTAAAATTGCTCACTGCCGAGACTGGAAGAGCTCCAGTGGTTACCAGCAATGGAAAAAGGGAACAAAATTCCAGATGCTGTCAACAAGCATTGTCATGATTTTACTTGCCTTCAAGCAGGCAGACAACAGGGTCTGCAATGAGAATCAGAGAGGCAGCAGCAGGATGGGCACAGGGATGGCCTGTGCAGTTGCAGTGATGTGGACCCTGAATAGCTCAGGCAGAATATAGGTTCCTTACTTCTGTTTCCTGTCAAGTTGACTTGGTGACAACTGCTGAATAAAAAACCTCTCTGAGAGAAACAAATTAAGTGAATGAGAAGAATGTACCTCACCAGTGGGGTGACAAAAACAACCTAACAAACAATGCGCTGAGGTAGATCAGCAACATAGCAAACTGCAGCTCAGCTGTGACAGGTGGTCTTGTGGAGGGATATTCCAGATGAGCTTTTGAGTGCATTATTTTTAGGCTGAGATTTAATACCCATGTCCCAGTCCAAACCAAGTATTCCAGGTTCAATTTTGAGTTCCGAAGCACCAGAAATTGTACAAATTAGTTTGTTTATGATGGAAGATTCGTAAGATCCATTATGACAAAAAGTACACAGGACCTGAACTAGAAAACTACAAGACAGACCACAGATCCCAGATGAAATCGACATGGATAAAATTCCTTGTGGAGATAGAGGCTGTTTGCAGGGAGAAACTAAAGGAGAAGCACTACAGGTCACACAGAAGGCTTTGGGAGGGATGCTTGTTAACTGGAACAAAACATTTCACTTCTGAAGCAAAAGTATCTTCCCTTCTCTGCAAGTTGCTGATCAAAGCATGAAGCTGGTGGCGAAGTCTGCCAAGAGCCTGAAACAAGATCTTTGAGGGGTATTAAGCCCTTTACGTGCCTCATTGGCATTTAAACCAGATTTAAGTTCTCCAGGGCAGCCTACCAAGACCTCTGCCAGTCCACCTGAGATAATACAGTAGTAATGCAGTTCTCCATCTCTCAAAAGAGAACCTATAGTCACCCACCCCCATTTCCGTGTGTGGAGGCATAGCATGTCAGGGGATTCCTCATTTCTTGTATCTTCCTTCCTTATAGCTGAGCTCAGGATATGCTATTCTCCACTTGGACTCTGTGCTGAAGGACATCAATGAAAATGGGAAAAGAAATCCAACAGACTCCAGTGAGTAAATAAACCTGACTGTGATATGTGAATCTCATCAGCTGCAAAATACAAGGACTAAGGAAGAGAAGGTTGCAGTAAGGACTAGGATAACTCAGGCAAGTATAAGAATGTCAGAGAAGGCTGTATCACCTTGAGGAGGAATTCTGGTCAACCCCAGTGACTTCAAAAATTTCCCCTCAGACCTTCTCCTCACCTGAAGAGAAGCTACTCTGTGGACTGAAACAAATTTGAGGTTCAGAAGGCTCCAGCGCCTCTACTTAGAAATACAATCATGTTCAGAATTATCCTTTTGCTGTTTCTAATTCAGTGTCACTTCAAGCCACTTTGGAGAGAAAATATAGCACGATTAAATTACACGGGGGGAAAAAAAAAAAAAGGCCTGGATAAGAACAAAACATCAGATTTCTGCTTCTGGAAAGCAGAAAACTCCCTGAATATAGTTCTGTCTGGGTGACAAAGCCCAAGGATGTGCTGAAAAGTGCTCCCTGGGAGTGCAAGTCTGGACAGCTTTGCCAAGCCTGGGGAGCATCAACTGCTCTCCCTGAGCAAGCCAAAGCCCAGCAGTTTCTCAAACAGCAGCCAGTGTCAGGCTGTTACTGAATGTACCCTGCTCCTGCGCTCCAGCCCCTGGGCAGCAGCACGGCTGCATGTAGAGTCTTGTGGTGGAGGGAAGAGAGAGACGAGAGAGCTCCCAGACTGACAAGCAGGTTTTGTGGTTTTGTTTAAGATGCTGAATCAGAGTTTTACCTGGAGGGGAGGCAGAAGGGGCTGGCTGCTGGTTGGCAGGTGTCTGCAGGAACACTCGGATTCGCTCCCCTATCTCTGGGGCTGGCAGACAGCACTGCTTGGCTGCTGCCATTGTTTCTGCCACTCCAAAGGCAGTTAACGTCACTGGCAGACGGGAACGTGCTGGTTCTTGTCATGTGGCCCGACCAACAAGAGAAAGCTCCTTTGAACAAATCTGCAGCAATTTGGAGAGATAATGAAATGCAGCATCCACCCAGGCTGCTAAGCATACTGAATGACGGAAGGTTCAGAGCTCAGTTTTGTCTTGCCAGATCGTCCTCTTTGCCCCCAACACCAGCTTCTCACATTGACTGCATTTATTCCACAGTGTGGGCCCTAGAAATCACTCAGGAGGGGTGAACAGTTCCTCTGTATAACCACAAATGGTACAAACGCCAGCAACAGGCCGTGATCATTGAACGTGTGATGGAAGAGCATCACTCAAACCAGCTAATAGCTCAGAAGTAACTGTGCCATATCACAGAAAATGCTAAACATCTAAAGCAGGGATGGGCCAGGTTTCCATCAGCAGTACATTATTATTCTCCCCACCACAGTGAGCACTGGTAAACTTCCCAACGTTTGGCAGCGCTTTGATCATTCACTCCCTTGAGCTGTCTGTAATCTCCTGACTTTGACACAGCTCCTTCTCACCTGTCTTGTCTTGTTGCATCAATGGATGTAGCTGTGGTGCTGTGCTGGGTCACTAGATGGGTGTGCATCTGCGCTGGTGCAGAGGAAGTCAGATCAGGATCAGGTTGAGAAGAGGAAGTGGAAGTAAGTTGTTTTCACTCAAGCAGAAGGCTGGAGCAGTAGCAGTGCCTCCAGGTCAAGATTAGGTGCACGAGCAGAGATGATTGGGAAAAGCTTCCATAGCTTCCAGTGACCACATTAGGCCAAGTTTAAACCAACCAATTTTTGCCCTCACTTTCCTGTGTATTAAAATCCACCACGAAGATAAATAGTTACTTTGTTGCCATCTGCTTTTATTTTGCTAGATAAATGTAATCAAGACTATTCTATACAGGAGTAGTATGGCTGAACTAAATACCATCCAAAACACAAATTACAGGTTTTTGAATGTCACCAAGGATTTGTTGGCATTCAAGACCAAAGCAGCCAGATCAAGACATGGAAGGTTACACACCAGGAATTTCTCTGCCTCTTCACTATTGCCTGACATACTCCATGAAAAATATTAAACTAAATAAATAAATAAATGTTTGATGAAAGGAAAAAATCCTTTCTGAATTTTCTTTTAGAAATTGCAGTTCTTGGTTTAGTGGTGATTTATCTTAAATGTTTGGTTCCAGGAAACTGAAAAAAAAAAGAAGAAAGGAAGAAAAGAAATATTTGTGTGTGGGAGAAAGCTCTTTTAAAAATGTAATTTCTCTTCCCTTGGAAAAAAAAAAAAAGGAAAGAAAAAAAAAAAAGAGTGCATAAAAATATTGCTGTGAAAAAGGTTTTCAGTGGATGAAATCTTCATTAGAAACTAGCAAGCACGTAAATGAACACACTATCAATCAAATTCAATGACTTGCCCAAAGCCACAAGGACAAAGCAACAAAGCAAAGAGCTGAGCGCTTAGATCCAACCCCTACACTCTGCTCTGGCCACTGGACCTTGCAGATTGCAATTAGGAACAAGAAGACGAGATCCACCAAAGATAAGTGGGCCCAGCTCTGGCTCTGGCTCTGCTAAGTTTGCCTCAAAGTGGTTATGTGGGTGGTGCAGAATTTGTTGAACAAGATGTTCACAATGATCTCCCTAAGCGCCGCTGAGAAAAAAATAAAGACAACCCTACCATAAAGTGACATATAATTCAGCTGCAGTGAAACATACTGATGCAACAGCAGAGAATAACTCATTCCCCTTAGGCAAAACTCATCCAAAAAGCTAATAATGAAAACTGGAGGACTCCAAACCATTATTTTTCCTTTCCAGGCCAACAGCAGGGATAGCTTATGTGGTTAGCAGCTGACTCCTGAGTTTTATTCTTGTTTCCACCACTAATTCACTGTGTGATCTTGTAGCATCATTTCTCTGGGCCTCAGTTTACTCATTGGTGTAATGTGGACATGGGTTGATTATAGAATATTTAGCTGATAGGAACAAAATATTCTGAATGAATATGTATGGGGCTGGATGTTGAGGTAGATGCTAATGACCTTCTTGGAGCCTACTTTCTCTCTGCGGTTTAGGAGAGGGTAAGAGAAGGAAACATCCATCACGTGCATATTTAAACTGGGAGGAAGGGAAAGAAGGAAGAGGAAGGACAGAGGTGTGATTTATGCTGCCATTCCTGTTCTAGATGCTGTGAGAGGTATCAGGACCACATTACTGGCTGGGCAGGAGCCAGCTTCCATCATGCCTGCTGGTTGCAGCTCCTAAGGGATGACTTCTGGCAACACAAAGGGTTGTACCAGCACCAGTCAAGGAACCAGGCAGACCTGGGGTGGAGGCTCTTGAGCTTGCAGTCTTGCCAAAATATATTATGCTAAACCACAAATGTAGAGCCATTACCTTCTCTGGCCAGGCATCTATGGATATAAATCACTCAGCCCTGGGAAGTCAGGACAGCTTATGCCTGGTGAGAGTGTATCCCTGGATCATCTGTAAACTACACTTCAGGGTAGTCCCTTAAGGGCTGCATCATGGCACCTGTTTGTTCTCAGCTGATGACTTCCAGTTCAAATTTGCTTACCTAATCAGGAAACTCTTAAGAGCTCCTTCCATTCATTATAAGGCAATTGAACTGAATCTGTGCTTCTGTGCCTCTTGTCCAGGCAGATTCTTGAAATCTTAAGGTCTCATCTATGCTTCAAGGCTCTGTAAGAAAAGAGAGAGAACATGCCTGCAGGTGCAGAGCTCAGATTTTCTGATGTAGGTGATTATGCCTCAGCAATCATGGGAAAGAAGTCAATGCCTTGACAAAGGCCCACTTTTACATGCACACTGGTCAGTACCTTGGGAACGGAATATAAATGCAACTCTTTCTTGGAAGGTCATTGAATTCAGCTCAACCGACCCAACCATTTTCAAGTTGCCAGGTTATTTTTGCTTCATCTCTTAGGTGGGGTTCAGATCTGTTTGGTTTCACATGAACTGAGGCATTTTGAAAAATAGAGGATGTAGGAGAGGTGTTAGTATGGAACTGGTTCGTGTAGTTGAATACTTCAGTTAATGGATCTTCAGGATATTTAGGGCCACACGGATGATGAGGGGACTGGAGCATCTCTCTTACAAAGAGAGGCTGAGAGGAGCTCTTTACCATGAAAAAGAGATGACTCAGAGGGGGTCTTATAAATGCTTCTAAATATCCAAATGGTGAAGGTTGTGAGGATGAGGCTAGTCTCTTCTCAGCGGTGGCCACTGATAAGTCAAGAAACAACAGGTACAAAGTAGAACACAGGAGGAAATTTTTCTTTACTTTGAGGGTGTTGGAGTACTGGATCAAGCTGTCTCCTTCTCTGGTGACTTTCAAAACCCCCTGGAGTGTTCCCAGGCAACCTGGTCTAGATGAAACTGTTTTAGCAGTGAGGCTGGAGTAAATGATCTCCAGAGGTCCCTTCCAACCCCACCATTCTGTGCTTCTGTGGTATTTAGATGCTGACGTTTCTAAATTGCCATGGTCAGATAGACACCACAACTGCATCTGCAACAGTGTAAGTGCACAGATGTGAAAACTACTTTCATGGCAGGTATGTGGCCGATGCACATCTGTGGTGACATGACTGCTTTCATGAACGTGTGATCCTCAAGGCCCAACCATCTTCAATATTCAATAACCATCTTCATATTCAGGTATCTCTTTAATGCAATACCCGGGAATTTACCACAAACTCATATCAATGCAAACCCAGCACTAAATCCTGTCCAATCATACTGGAAATGACCCTCTAAGGAGCACTTATTTTTCATAAAGGGATTTCTTGCAGTGCTGGTTCATAGGCCAGTTCTGAGTCACCACAAACCCTCTTCTCAGCTGTTTCAGCAGAGCAGATACAATCACTGTACAGGAAATGAAGCATTGTCAAAGTTTCAGGACAAGCACAGCTTTTGTGTATTCACAGATACCGCAAAACCACTAAGTAGTCAAGTTAAACATAGATACTCTGGACATAGAAATGTGAGCTACATTATCTGTCTTTTGGGGTTATTTTGGTAGGTTTGGGATTTGAAAGCAACTTAGGCTACTAAAGTCTGCTGCACTGAACTCTGCTCCCATCCTTGTCTTTGAATGCTATATGTAGCCTCCTGGACACTTAAAGGACACAAAGGAGAAACATTCCTCTGACAGATTTGGCAGGAACCTGTTTTACCAAAGGCAACAAAAGTACTGGAGAAGGTAGAGCTTTTGAAGTTTGAGTCCAGATGGGCCTGAAGAGTTTGTTTTACTCTCAGAGATGTAAATGCATAAACTTCCACAGGTGGTGAGCAAACACGACAATAGCTCAGGATGACTTCATCCATTTTTTCCATTATTAGCAAGTATTCTGTAACAGCACTTGCAGGCTATAACCACAGCCAGGACCTGCTGTGCTAGCACTTGTATGGACAAGCCAATAGGCACTGTTCTTGCCCTGAAAGGTTTAGACTGAGATCTTGAAAGCAAGCTGATTTCAACCTTAAGGACGGTATGACAGACACAGATCAACAAAAGAGAGAAGTGACTTGACATCAGGAATGCTTTGGATGTCTTCTGCTGCCTGCTCTGCCAGCTTAGTCACTTATGGGCTGTCCCAGATAAACTCCACCACAAAGTGCAAGTCACTCAATGAAATTAGAAGCAGAAGCTTCTGTGTTCACTCTTAGCCTGCAGTCACCAGATATCCCAACAGTTCTTTATCATTCCAAATTTTGGTTCTTTGGGGACTGGTTTCACTTAGCATCTCTCTCTTTTCCCACCACACCCCTCACGAAGAAATCAGACGTGAAAAATCGTAATCTAAGCAGCAGTAGTTGCTCCATGTCCTGGAAGTGAGTTTTGATGCATCTGCATATTCTTCAGTTTCATTCTGTCTCTATCATGACATCTGGGAGCATTTGCAAATCAGTTCAAAACATTATACCATATCAGATATGAATAACTAAGTTCCTTCTTACCCATCCCCATCCATGCTCCAGGCTTCCCTAGGCAGATTTCTCAGATGCAATGTGAATATCCTTGCTGGATGTTTTGAAGGACAATTGAGATGAACTATGCCAAACCATTAGGGAAAGCAAGGTGTTCCTTAAGCTGAAGGTCCTGATTGGGAAATTACCTTCATCCACAAAGGTATACGTCAGCTCCACCCCCACACACAGCAAGTTCAGATCACTCAGATGCAAGATTGCAGCTGATCTCAACATCGGTAGAGATGAAAGGAGCTGCAGCATCCAAACCATGCTGGGTTTCATTTAGAGAGATCCAAACTTGGAATTTGGATCCCATTGCAACTGGAAACAAACGGGTAACCAGTTCAGCCTGCCAAGTGATGCAGCAGTTAATGAATGTGACAATAACCTCCCTGTTAGGTTATCCCAGCAGCACAGTTTGCTCTGTGTTTGGTTTGCTAGGGTTTCTTTCTGGACATGTAAACCAGCTTGATGAAGTCTCAGTCCAGAGACTGGTGCTGGAGAGTGGAGAGGGCCACAGAAGCAGCCTTGGAAAGCCATCCATGGCCATTTTCTGTTATGCAGGACATCTCTCTTTGCCTTGCCAAGAAACTGATCTCCAAGTGTCTCATGGCGGGTAGAAGGGGAATCTTCAGGTGAAAGCTGAGACAGAAATGGTACTTGGCATCTTCTGCTTGTGCCCACTGGATTTTGGCAGAGCATCTGTTCTGTCAGGGAGCACTTTGCCTGTAGCTCTGAGACTGAGCTGGGAGTTACTCTTCTCTGCCATCAGCACCACCAGGTCTCCTATGTGTCTTTTTCATATCCAGAGCAAGAAGGACTTTCAACTTCCTATTGACTGAACTCTCAAACAGCCTAAAACAGCCTACAGTGATTATTGCACTTAAAGCACACTAAAGTGAAACTCCTTCTTATAACATTCTTTGTCCTTTTAACACTCAGCCCACTTCTTGGATACCCACACTGACTGGATCCCATGACACATCTCTAGACTTCTCAAGCCTTGACATCCCTTGCCAGTCCCTACAGCATGTGACTCACATGTACGCATCTTATGGGCTGCAGGGCACTGCATTCTCTCTAGTTCTGAAATTCTTGGCTTGGTACATTGTGAAGTTAGCAGCAATTCTGCTGCCATTTCTGGGGGACACTGAGGAATGAAGAGCCAAAGTCCTGAGTACCTCACTGCAGAGGACCAAGGGGGTTCTCCCATCTATAAATTTCTTAACAGAATAGTGTCTGCTTTTCTGGGCAGACCATCAGGAAAGAAAAAGCAAAAACACCTCCTCCGCTTCTCATCCCACTCGCTTCTGTGAAGGGATTTGGTTGGTATTTTTGAGGTCCTGAAGTATTTAGAAACCTTCCTCTTTATTACAGTTTTGGACTGAGAATTTCCCTTTTTGCTCCTCTTTATTGGTTTCAACAGAATTCTTTCTGTTTACATAAATTAAGGATCTGGCCCCTGCTTTCCATTCCACCCAAGGAGGACTCAAGTACAATGAGACAGATTGTCCTCACAGGATTTCTAGCTGTGTAGAGAATCCAAAGTGCCAGAAAATTTGTGGCAAGGGCTGTTTGCAGGGAAATTCCACCCCCTGGTTTCCATACGTGTCATGTAAGCAATGTCACCCTAGACTATAAACCTTTTGAAACCAGCCTGCTGCATTCAGTGCTTCTGGTTATAAAGTAATATTATATAATTATATCATTTTATTTTCCCTTCTGCTTTGAACTATCTCACTTAAATTTGCACTAACATTTCTCATTCCCTCTGGAGGTGTGGGAGGACAGGATTCATTTGGAGGGTGCCATCCTCAGATGGTGTAAAAAGCACCACTGAAACCAGTTGTAGTTGTGACATGAGGTGCATGTGCTGCCGAGTGGTCTCCTAGATGCTTAGAGGGCATCCTTCGAGGGTCAAGCTCTGAATGCACCAAATGTTGAGGAGGAGCAGGAAGGTGAAGACTGAGATGCATTTCTGGATCCCTCCTTGTTGCAAACTCCGAGCAGCCGGTAGTAATTTTAATCAGCTGAATTCCTCCAATCAGGAAGAAAGGGAACGTATGCTGCTACTTTAATTTCATTTCAATTTGCTTTAGCAGAGATTTATAATTATTATAAGGAACAATTTTGTAATGTAATTCTGTGTTGTCAGAGTGGGTTAGCTTTATGACCTGCCTTAAAAAATAAACGCGGCTTTAATTAAAACAAAACCAAAGAGAGAAGTGCAGTCTTGTACCAACACGTTGCTGTCAGCACCCTGCTGTCTGAATGGAACTGTAAGCCTTGGCTCAGAGACACCAGCACCAAAGCCCAAGCTCATGGCACATTTAAAGGTACCACTGGCTTATTTTTTATTTGTATCTCAACTTAGTATTGCTGGAGGTTTTCTAATAGCAATTACGATGACTGTCAAAAATCAGACACTAATGAATAGCAACCTTTAGTAGGCTGTCAGCTTTTACAAGAGCAGAGCTGGACGCATCAATAAACCAGACTCTCTCTCTCTGCTTAGCAGCACCACATTTCCATTACCTGAAATGGAGTCATTTTTGGTTTAACCTAGTACGAGATCAGAATCAGACTCATTAAATTTAGCCTTCAAGCTGCCATCTTTCATGAGGTAAGATGATTTTGCTGCTACATAATGGATGTCACAGAGCTCATCTTCAGTACATGCTCACACTACTTGTAATTTTCTGTATTTGCATTACCTGACATGTGAGACAATATTAATGTTATATCACACTGAAGTCTCTCTGACATCAGCAAATAGAGCCACCACGCAAACCAGATACTTTCCAGCATGCACGCACCACACAGAGCCCCATTTGTGCCCTTGGGTCTCTTTCACAAGGTCAGTGGTACTAAGCTGACATATTAAACCATTTTAGTATCACTTCACCAGAATTCTTCATGTCTTAGTGTCCATCTGACATCAATATCCAAAGAGTTGATGCTACGTGGCTTGAGTAGGTCAGTATGCAATATTCTGAGGGGTAAAATCTGACTCCCTGAAAGTCAGTGGAGATTTTTATTTTGATTTTGCTGATGTGAGTTTTAATATTAATAATTCTATTGATTTTCTCCTCATTAATTTCAGAGGTAGAGAGTTATCTAGTTCATAAACTACATTTGGGGATAGGTATTCATTTTTGTATTAATTTTACTCTGCCTCATAAAAATCATTTCATAAATGGATGAAAATGCAGTGATGGAATTAATTCAGGGTCCCCAGTAAACAGTACATACCAAGCACAAACGGGTGACAATTTCTAGGTGACTAGGAAGAAACAAATGGAGAGGGAGGAGATGGCATC
>VWYK01116237.1:33047-48750 GCA_013399775.1 Semnornis frantzii | reverse complement strand
CCTTCCAACACTTCAATGTCCTTCCTGTGCTGGGGGCTCCAGAACTGCACACAGGACTCCAGGTGGGGTCTGAGGAGAGCAGAGCAAAGGGGCAGATTCCCCTCCCTTGCCCTGCTGCCCACACTGCTCTCGATGCAGCCCAGCACACAGTTGCTGTCTGAGCTGCACTCACACTGCAGGCTCATGTCAAGCTTTTCATCAACCCAGACCCCAGGACCTTTTCCTCAAGGCTGCTCTCCAGCCATTCATCATCATCTATGTTTGTGTTCTTGTTCTTACATATTTCAGCAAGCTTATGAGTGAAGTAGACATCATCATTGTTTACTTTTCTCAGTCTATAATCTAATTATTTTAATTAAAATATTTCAATTAGCCTCAAACCAGCACAATGCTCTTTTTTTTTTCACTTCATCACCTCTCTGGCTGAAGAGTTACAGTCATTGCTTTAGTTTTGTGTTTGTGCCCTTATTTTTTTCCTTTTGAGTGAAAGATTTTACATTATCAACTACTGATTTCCTACTTTTGCATCTTAAGCTATTCAAAGCTATTTTGCTACCTCTTCGTTGCACAATTGCACCCTTCCTTGGATTTTGGAATGTCATTTTCTATGAAAAGAAGAATTTCCAGACCAGAAACACACTTTCAAAGGATGAACAACATTAAACCCATGTTAAAATCTGGTAAAACCTCCTAACAGGTAGAAGTCCTGCTCATTTAGACAGATCCTCAATACATGCAACATTCCATCGCAATGGTTGCAGTTGTTGGGAGTTAGGGATTATTCCTTTCCAGTTATAATTTTCTCAATGGAAAATTGAGATTTTGTTTCAAGAAAAGGATCCCTTCAGGAGACCAATTGACATTTTTCCTGAGGTTGGAGGGGAAAGAGCAGTTAGTCTTTAGCGTTACCTGCCTTCTATGAACACTGGATCAACCTCTTCCTCTCTCACTTCACTTTCATCCTTGCAATGCCAAATCTAGTTGAGGTAGTTAATGTCAGTAATAGTTTTATTCCCTGTAAATGTGGAAAGATAAAGAGGGAAATTTTATTGTAGCTGTGTTTTAAGCCTGGGAAGAGGTGAAAAGCACAGGAAAAGACAGAGAATGAGACCATACTGTGGACGTGGTGCTGGTGGAACTATGCATTGCTGGAACAGAACTGAATTAGTTAAATGCATAGGTGGGTGGTTAGGAAAAGGAAGGAGTGAACTCAAGCTTGAAGTTTGAGGACAAGAAGCTAGTGAGAGTTTTATTTGTATGGAGGAGATGTTCTGTGCTAAAGCACTAAACAGGGATTGAGTCTTAAAATCTCATGACACACTTAATGGCACGATAAAATTTCTGAGACCCTCTGAATCTCAGAGCTTTAGCATAAAGATCCTGAATTCTAACATCCAAAACCATTTCCCTGTCATCATTCTTATTACTTCACAATAAAGTTTTCATTCTCCTGAACAGACCTAGCTTAAACTCTGTCTGAATTATTTCTGTTCCACGATTTCTATCAGATTACAATTGTGAGAACCTGATGGTGAGGAGAGGATCCAGATCCACTCAGAAGTAATTCCAAAATTAATTAGTGGGGTGGTGGGGATGGTCTGTATGACATTAGAAGGAATTCATTCCACTCTTCTCCTGCCCAGTTTTTCAGAATGGATCTGCCTGACATCTTTTGTAGGCTAAGCATCCATAAGCACAACCTGTGACAGTTCAGCTCATCACATATCTGGTGAATGAGTGGCCTCCCAGCTTATGGCCACTAAAGCAGAGGAATTTCACTATCGATCTGGAGAAGCACTTGAGACAATGGGAGTAACAGGGCAATAAAGACTGCAATATATCACTGGTCTCAGCTGCTGGCTTGTATAGATCAGAGCTGCATTAAGAACATTACAGCCTGCCTTCAACTGATCTAAAGAGAGTAAGGCAGGTCTAGGAAGCGAAAGAGTTGCTGCTAAAGAAACAAAACCATACCGAGGGAAAAAAAAGAGGGGGAGGAAAGTGTCAACGTGACAAAATTTCTTTTGCCAGCCTAGAGAAATACCTTTGGATTCCTACTCTGCTGTAAGCCTGTGTCAGTGAAACGTGCACTAAACTAAATTTCAGCCCCACCTTGCCCCCACAGGAGCATCAAGCTTCTGTAATCATGAGCTATGCTCAAAAGAAAGGCAACCAGAGAGCAGGAAAGAAATAAAAAGTAGGAATCCACCTCCTGCATAAATCCATACATCAGCAAGGTGCTAAAGATGGCCTCATACTGGAAGCACAAAGGCAAACATCACTGTCTTGTCCAGGCTCTTGTGCTGAGCTCTGGGAAGGTGCTTTTGTGTCCTGTTTGCTCAGTACAGCCTGCTGAGAACACAGTAGATGTTCAGGCTGGTCGGACCCTGTGGTGAGGTGTTCATAACCACTGCCCTTCAGCCAGAAGCTGGCCCAGATGTGTTTGAAGTGTCCCACAGGATCACAAACCTATGATCAGGGTTTTGGAATCCACCTCCAGATGCATAGTTGGGAAAGAGAAACTTGTGATGAACTTTGAACTGGAGAAGAAAAAAAAAAAAAAAAAAAAAAAAAAAAGAAAGAAAGTAGAGGAGTAAATCCCAGCAGCCTAAATCTGTCTACATTTACTCCTGTGGAAATGCAACCACTTCTACCAGCTGAGGATTGGCCCAGAAAGTATTTAGCTTTTCAGGGCACATGTTTGTCCCCTGGGCATTTTCTTCTTTCATGTGCCTTTGGATCACTTGGATCATCTAAAGCTTTTCCTATGTAGCAGATCCCCTGATAACCTGTAAAGGAGCCAAACTAAAGCAAGAGTGATTGCAAAAGCCCAGTTACAGGTGGTGGCTTTGCCACCGCAGACAAATCTAAGAATAAACTCTCTTTTCTGGCCCCTGGTCTGTAAAGAAATGTGCTGTAATTGTCACCTTCTTATGGAGGAAAGAGAGGGCATTTGACACTTTGTGTCATTTAAAAATCCTTGTTACAGAGAAGGAAGAAGGACTTCGATTCATGTGTCCCCATGCTCTCCAAGTCTCTTCCACCTGCTATGGATTTACCAGCACACATAGGATGCTTTTAACATGCAGAAACTTAAAAAGCTACTTACAGCGCATTGAGCCAGGTGTGCCTGGCTATTGAAATGTGTTTTTTACCAGCAGGCAAGGGCTTCTAGTCAAACTGGAGAAGCCTTCACCCTTCTAAACAGAGAGAAACCTCCTCGCAGATAAAAGACTTGCCTGGCTTGTTCCAGAGAGAGTTGGTGGCACGGTGGCACCCTCGCCTCCTTCTCCCTTAGGAAAATACAGCCCTGAGGGAAGAGTGGGGAGGGACGATCAAAGGGAGCTGCAGTTCAGCTGCCTGCTTCCAGCACCAGAAAGGCTAACCTGTCATTACTAGGGAGCAGAGCTAGGAGAGGCGAATGGTGAATGGAAGGGGTGCACAATTAGGATCTTTGGCAGATGGAGGAATTGGGGCTATGCCACTGCGTAGGAGAGGTTTGGGTTTGGGAGGGGACCTTGTTTCTTCCCACTCTTTTGGCAAGGTAAAACTCAGGTGTGTCCCTGGGAATCCCTAGCTTTTTAACTCACTTGAGAGTATTAACGAGTGGATGGTGGTTTTCACCTGCACAACTCATGGGTAATTCTGGACCAGATTTCTCACTGCCTTTTGCCTCTGCAAAATCTCCTGTTCTTTATTTCCTTTCCCCAGGAAACACAAAGCAAGGGTCCTCTTTCAGACTTGCTACCTTACTTTCCTTTTTCCTCTGGCTTTGGAGTACAGGGAGGGAGAAGGGTGAAAGGGCAAACCTTCTCAAAGTTTTACAGCAGGACTAGGAAAGTCAGATGTTTCTCCCAAAAATGCAAGTAAGAGTGGTAGAGTGGGAGCAGGCTGGGCAGGTTTTGCACTTTCTCCTCTGGGTAAGTGTTGGCTGCTTTGGGACAGGGTCCAGATAATTATCATTTTGCATGAGTTTTAGAGGTTGAGTAAATAGTCTTTGTGAGATGTTGGAGGGTGTTGGTAAAAACATATATTTCACTTGTTTTTTTAAGACAAGCTAAGTGGAGACTGATCTTTTTAACAGCTTGCTTGCATGAACTTGAAGCTTTACCTTCAGTGTAACCATGTTACCCGTTCTCTTACTGCAGAGCTGGCAACTCACAGGTTTCCAGGACAAAGCTGTGCTGCCGCTCCCAAGGATCAGACACAGGGAGCTGAAGACAAACTGTGGAGCAAACAAGAGTTAATCAATTAGTTGTCCTGCAGCCTACTGGGATGAGAAAGCTAGATGGATGTGGAGAGAGTGCAGGGAGAGGGTTTGCATTCACCTGGGAGATGTATCTGCCTCTGGGACACATATTGAGGGTGCTCGGAGTTTAAAATGTGACTGTTAGGTAAAGACTGAGTACAGCCTCGGGTCCTCCCTTCAGAAAAGGAGCAGAGTGCAGGGCCTGCTGCCATGTCCAACTGCTCCAGCAGCTACATGGAGCAAACAGCCCCTTACCATCCCTTATAACAGGTTGGATCATGCATTTCCCAAGGGGAAATCCAGTTGTTCTGGGTGCAATCTAGCAGGACCCAGGGCCATGGTTTCCCTGACTCTTTTGGGTTGCCCAGCATTCCTGTTGCATCCAGCCTAGAGCCAGTCCTGCATGTGAATTCAAGGAATGGGGTTGAGTAATGCCCTTTTGGGAAGCCTTCTGGTGTTTCTAGCCCTCCAGACCACATGTCAGAAACAACCTCCTTTGCAAAAATTCATTGTCTGCACATTAGTATTTTGCCTGTCCCAGGGTTTGACTGACTTTTATCCACTTTGCTGCACAGGAAACTAGAGATTTTGATTTTTGATCCCTCAGACTGGAAGCTTCAAACAGGGAATTTCCAAGCAGGCAAGTGGTTATTAATAATAAATAAAAACAACCTCTTACATGGATGAAGCACCTCTCATATAAAGAAATAGATCCCAAGGTGTTATGCAGTCATGGTTTTGCTTTTAGAAATCACTCTTTCATACAGATTTACAGCACAGAGACATTTTGTCCTCTACCAAAGCAAAATCATGTTATCCATCACTGAAGGCAGTTGTCCCTGGGGTTAGCTGAAAGTGATACTTGCCAGAATTAGCAGCTAATAATGTATATGACTTGTTTTGTGTGATTTTATCAATATACTTTAATCTCCCTTAACAGAGACTCTGAGTTTCTGTTTGTCATCATGAGCTTTACATCTGAAATTTGGTTTGAGCCCAGATTCTACTTTTATTGAAGCACTCCAAAACAGACAACCTTTTAGCTTTCCCTGGTGAGAGCAATATTTGCTTTCTGATAGGCTGAATCTACAGACATTTTCTTTTCATGTGTGTGGGTGTGTGTTATGATGAGAAGTTTTAAAACAAACGGAGTTATCCCCAGCTGCTAAGTTCCGACATGCACTTCAAATAAGTAAACCCAGGGATGTGGCAGGCTACGAAGGAAGGGGGAGCAAAATGGTCTTACATGTTACACTGATCACAGAATTATCATCTGCTATCACACAGTTTACCATTAGACCCAGCTGCTGCCAACCTGACCGGTGCATTTCTTCAAGCTAAGCTAACAAAGCACTTATTTGTTATCCAGGGAACTACCTCTAATAGACTTCCAGTGAAATAATATTTGCTTTCCAACCCTACTTTGAATCCCACTCACTTTGTTAAAAAGATTGCCTCTGGCTGTCTCCACTGGTCTAATCTAATAGTTTCTAGTTTGTACAAGCAAAGCGCTTTCAGCCAACTATATAAATAACTTAAAGAGAAGAAGACACTTTTACAGCGCTCTGTGCCGGGTGCTATAGAACATGACAGATTAGTAAATGACGCCTCAGTGGAGCTCATCTGGGAACCTCTGTCAGCTGAATATGAGCAATTACAATATTGTATTTGGGCTGAAAGGGTTGTCTGTCTTCTTACAAAAAGGCTAACAAGAAAAATAATTCCTGCCTTACTTCTCCTGTGTATGAAACTGATCTAAGTGGCTCTAGCCCCTTTTCGCTTCCCCTCCCATTGCTGTCGCAGCAGCAGGAGGGGAGAGGTGGGGGGAAAGGGAGCAAGGAGAGAAAAGAGAGTTATTTTCTTTCTGTTTTCACTTTTGGTTTGAATTGAAAACGAAGAAAGAATAATATTAGGAGAGGGGACTCCCTGAGGTTTGAGAGGGGACGTTATATCATTATATCAAAGAGCACTTTCTGCCACCCGCCTCTTCTGCTCCAGCCGTCCAGTGTGCTGCTTAAAGAGCAAGTGCCCCATATCTGTTGGAGCAGCTCTATTCATCTCAGCTCACCTGCTAAGATCACCAAGGGCCTAGAGTTTCAAAGAGATGCCCAAGGTTTACCCATGCTATTCCCACTGTTGTTCTTTTTGACACAGAAATGCTGAGGCTGAGCATCATGTGACAGAAAATATATCATACCAGCTGTGAGTTCCAAAGGAAAAAATCCACATCCCATTGAAATGTCCTTCAGGTTTTTTTGAAACTGCCTGTAGGACTAGAGACCTGGTACCACATGTGTTCCTCTGGGATCAGTGAAGTTTGACCAAAGAATCTGCCTTTGTGATGGTTTGTCAAGGGATTTTGGAAACGTCTACAGTCAAGGGGTTTTTTTTTGTTTGTTTGTTTTTTTGTTTTGTTTTGTTTTGTTTTTTCCAGGTTTTTTTGTTTGTTTGTTTGTTTTTTTCCCCTTTCCCAAAGAACCACCCCAGAACCAGGAATTTCCTTTGTTCTCTCTGTCTTTTTCTCACCACAGACAGTTTCTGTGGCTGTTTTCAGACCTGTGGGTAACTACAGGCAACTGCAAGTACATGAATGTACAGAAAACTGTGGTCCCATTAAATGAGGTCCTCTTGCTATGAAGAGAACAGCATCATTCTACCTCGATCCTGATGTTAAAGCAGTGTATGCCAGGTCCTGTGCCACCTTTGACCTGACTGGGGTCTCAGATGCACAGGTTGTATCTGCAGTTCTATAGGAAGGTTTGAAACAAGAGAGAGTCACAAAGGTCTGAGCATTAAACCACTCCCTGCTATATCAAAAAGGCCCTAGCATTCCTGGCGTGGAAATTTCTGTAGGGAGAAGCTACTTTGGAAGAAACCAGAGCAGTGATGAGAAGTTATCAAGAAACTGACATCCACCAAAAGTAGGTCACGATCCCTGGGAGGAAAATAGGGTGAAAATATCAGGTAGTTGGGATAATTGCCAGGAATTATGTAATGACAGAAATCTTCATTTGTAAGAAACCTGATATAAGTGTAATACTGCCATTCAGATCTAAAATCTGCCTTTGGTTTTGCTCATGCTGCTAGACCCTATGTTAGAGGGGAAAGTGTTGGTAGCAGTGGGCTGAATCTGACCTACAGTTTTCACCCACATTAGCTAACCATGCTATAGGAATGCTGAAAATATATCTGAAAACAGATCTGTGAAACTGAGATGACTACCAGCAAATCAAACAGTTTTCATCCTGAAACATGCACGATGCCATGGGCCCCATTCAGGGCTCAGGCATGTGATTGCAACCCCTGTGAGATCAGAGGTGCAGCCATCACTTACAAATTGCCAGCTTCTGGCACTTGGGAGGTGTTTAACAGGATTTTTCGTATCTGATTTCCTTCTCTTTTTGCTTTGTTTGATCCCACTCGATTCAATCACAGATTATCTCCTGCCAGATAGAAAGTACCTGTGCAATGAAACAGCTGCACTGAACATAATGTTACCTCCTGAAAAATAAGACCTGGATGGAAAATTAAAGAACATGTCAGGAGAGATGGCTGGAGTGAACAGCCACTTGATCCAGAAGTTCTGAATCAAAGGGTCTGGTCTCCATCTGCATATCTGGCAACAAAGTTAGGGTTTGATCATGAACATATTTCATCTCTCTTTGGTCTACTTAAACTGTGAGCTTCGTGGGGCAGGGTTCATCACCCTGTGGTGGTGTAGCATGCAGGACATGGAAAATATTTGGGTTTTAGATTGAATTTGGCACTGCGTTTAAAAAATAAGAAGAGTGTATCCCCTTTCTATTAAATGAAAAAAACACAAAAAGTCTCCAGGTTTTCAGACCTCACAGCTTCAGGTCTAAAAATGGAGAAGTTCTAAAAGCTGATAAATCTGTGTGTTTTCAAAATGCTGATTTCAATCTTGACTACTTTTATTTAAGCCTTGGGCACCATATTCTCAAGTAGAGGTGAACACAGTTTTTTAAAGCCCTGAAAAGCACATTTTAGAAAGGAAACGTTGTGGGAAGTCTCCCTGTTCCTGTGGGAGGTGAAACAGGCAGAATTTGGCAGCCTCGTCAGAGTTTGGATTGTGCTGAAGGGATCAATCTGTTTCAGACTGGATGCCTTAAACACTTCACAGTTACTGGAGTGGAGCACTGGTAGCAGGATAGGAACTGCCAAGGCTAAACAGCCACAGCCCAATGTCGAGTGAATTCATCAGCATGGTGCCAACAGTGCCACAAGCAAGGGCAGGGGCAGCATCTGGGCATAATTTTCCCTTGAAGCCTTCATAAGTTCCACAGATTATTACAGGGCTGAGCAGAGCCACATCTCATACTTAGTATGCAGAAGTTACCTTTTAGCTACATCTAGTCACAGAGCTCCACAGAGACACATCACCGCCTGTGTCCGCTCACTTTGGTTACACTATGCTCCTAATGCTTTTGTGGATCTGCCATTTATGTTTCTGTGCAATGATAGAGTATCTTTTCCTCATTTTCTCTTTTCCTCGACTACAAAATTTAAGGAAAAACATTCTAGTGCCATTCCCCAGTTTTCCCAGTTTCTCAGCAGGGAGAGGTGTTCCTCTGAGCTTCCAGCTGATTATCTCCCAAACCTGATTATTTCAAGGCCACCCACTTGCCCTCCCAACACTCAGCTGGTGCACTGCTCCTTGGCCAGCCATGGAACAATTCAGCCTCTACTTCTCAAACTCAGGGTGGGATGAAAATCAGTGTCTATATATCTTTCACATCCTGAATTGTAAAGTTGTTAACCTTGCATTGAGTGCTCGAATACTCCTGTGATGGGCACTAGAGAGAAAGCTCTGAGAGCCAGACATTGAAATAACATTGGGAACATTCTTTTTTTTCAACCTGGAAAGCTATTATTGACAGGGTGTCTGTCAACTGCTGATGAAGGGCCCTGCAGTGTTTTATGGGATGTGACAGCTAATAAAACAGGTTGCTGTTTTTAATTGTTTGGCAGGTAGCAGTGAATTGTGAACAGATGTGAACAGAGGGCAGAGGAGGCTGCAGGTTTCCCTGAATTTCTTCCACGTTTCATAGCCACCACCAAACACCGAAGAATATTAAGAATGAGAGTCTCCTGATTTTCACCTTGTGCTTCACTGCTTTGGCCATGCAAACAAAAGTGCTTTGCAATACTCCTGGGTCCCACTCACCCAAGGTATGGGAGTTTTCTTTCAGTGCAGGAGGTTCTCTGGTCACATTCTTCCACCTAAGTCTTTGGAGAGATCCCGTCACAGCTGATCTGCTGAATGTTCAGATGGTGTGTCTCTGCTGCAATAAACACTGCTCAAAAGCATCCCGAGACCTAGGTCTTTAGGTGACTGCCCAAGTTACAGAGGATCTACACTGCACTGCAAATGTGCATGCACACTGCATGAAAAGGGGGGAAATCTGGGCTCCGCACTCCACTGTGCAAAGCTCTGCTTTCAGCTTCCCAGAGTTGCTTTGGGTGCAAAACTTTGTTTCAGCCTGATGCCTTGGCTGCTTCTGCTTGCTGCATAATTAACTCCTAACACTTTCCATAGCACAATGTACTTTTGGGAGCTTACTATATCTCTGTTTAAGAGACCCAGAGGGACCGTGCAGGGCTTGCATTGTCTTAAATGAAAGATGTCTCATCAGGTTACACCTTTTAGCTCCCATCTGTATAAGCATGCCGATAAGTGGTGCTTTTTCTTCCTCCATCCCCCCTGCTCCCTTTCTCTCTACCATATTCTTTGCCAGATCAAGTCAAAGCAGAATAGCTGCAGGGTATTCATTAATCCTAGTCTGGAGCTAACCACCACCACCACCACCAAATCATAAAATAAAAATTTAAAGCACCTTAGTTTATTATTCATACACTTTCTTGTCCAGCCTTTTCTTCCTGCTCCCAGGGTATGTTCCCCCCATGCTGGGACCCGTCCAGTCGCTCCATCCTCTCCCTGATCTTCTGTTAAACAGTTATCGGTTCCCGAGGGAGACTTGGGATAAAATGACACTCCTCCCATGTGCCGAAAGCTGCCAGGGTTGTGTACACTGGCACAAGTACAACAGAAACTAAGCCTTGGCCTCAAGCAATGTAACACCCAGATAAAAAAGTCTGCCAGAAAGAGGCCGGGCTGAGGCTCTACACTCGCAGCACTCCGGGAGAGGCTGATCCAAACACTCCTGAGCTGCAGATAGCTGCAAGACAGGGTGTACCCAAGAAACCCAGGCTGCTGCGTGCTGTTACATCCCTCCTGGCAACAGCCCAGTTCATCCCCCACATCCCCAAGCTCCACTTGCCAGCCAAAGAGCTGATTCCAAATAACGCTGAGCAAAAGACACCAGCAGCGCTTTGGTGCAGACCCGGGCAGGGGAACCCTCCTACTCCCTTACCTTGGGGGGCATTTGGCCACAGAAATATGCTCCATGTGGGGAGAGAGGAATTGTTGGCTTGCTCGAAGTCTTGGCTGAAGTTTTGGCACATCTGGATACACCCTGCAAATGGCAGAGGCAGACCCCAGCTGCGCTCACAGTCTGTGTGCAAGACTGAATGAATGGCAAAATATCTGTTCTCTGCTCTACAACATGGGAGTGTTTCTGTCTTTTTTACTCATGGGCTTCAGCAGTGTTTCCTGGTCTTACTGCAAAGCCTCTCTCCTGCTCCTGAGTGTGGACACCAGGCGGGACAGCCCTTCCTGCAAAGGGAACAAATGGAAGAGGTCTGGGCTGGCAGAGCATCTCCCAGAAGAGAAATAGACTCTTTGGGTTCAAATCAAGGAAGTGGCCTGGCTGTGGGTGATGGGGATGCTCCCCTAGTCCCTGGCTCCTGATTTACCTAAGGTAAAACAAATTGGGTTCAAGCTGAATTGTGATTTCTCAATGCCTAAGCACTGTACCTCTTTCTGCTTCCACCCACAAGAGCAGACAAGACCAGAAGATGCCCCTTCATCTTCCCTCCTTTGCTGAGGTCTGTGTGCTGCTAGTCCTTTGCTTTTCCTTGGCCTAGGGGAAGATGTGCAAGGATCTTTTGCCCAAGGGATGATGATCACAAGCCTTCCAGAAATGACGGGCGCTCTCCAACTGCAGTCTTCCCTGCAAGCCTCCCTAAGGAGACAGTAGACACCAATCAAGGACACTTTTGGTTGTCCAGGGAGGGGAGGCTGGGCTGTAATCCCACCTTCCACCTGCTCAGAGCAGTTATTGCGGTTTGGGCTATGGAGCTGCTTGAATATTACTCACAGCTCAAATGTAGCTGCTACTGTCCATTGTCAGGTCGTACTCCGTTAGGGTTTAGACAGATTAGAGGTGCAAGAAAGGACAGGTTACTCTAGGCACCCACTCCTGCTTTTCATGTGCTGGACAGCTGCAGACCTTCAGGATGGGCCACAAGCTTCAGTTACTATCACCTCTTCCACCAAACATGCCAGTGGTGGCAAGTGGGGAGGACAGTACCCTGAAAGGTGGCTCCAAGAGTATCAAGGCACTCTGAAATTGGGCTTATCCTCTCTTACCATCACAAGTGACCTGCTTTATGGAAGGCCATGAGCAGCAGTGAGTTTGAAAGGCTCTATCTGCAGATAACTTTTGAGGAATGCACACAGTGGAGGATGTTTGCTGAATAAACTGGCACTCTTCACATAAGGAGGAGGACAGACCATGTGGTGCCTTTTACACCTTCAAGGGAATCATTTTCCAAAATTGTGCAGGATCTCTGCTCATAGCCCTCACCGCAGAAAACTGTAATTTCCTTATAAAGCCTGTCAGAAATACCTGGTAACTGGAAATCACCAGGCCAGTTTTTCTATGAAGTTTTTTTTTCTTCTATCTTCAAACTGGAGAGGTTGCCAAAGTACACTTTAAATCAGAAAAGAAAAAAAAAAAGAAAAAAGAAAAAAAAAAGTACATGTCAGATTGGGTTAATTTTGGGGATTTAGGACTGATGAATGAATCAGGAAAAAAATTTCCACAAAGTTAGACTTTGATTTCATGAGCTGAGGGACAGCATCAGCTCTGTCACGGGGTCTGGCTGGAGCAATCAAACACAATCAAAATGTGAGCTGCTGTGAAACTGAGGGATAATTGATACCTAATAAGTTTAAGTACTATCAGTGGTATTCTTAAATATAGTTAAATGCAGTTTATCCACCTCTAATTCAGTATTGATCCACTTTTCCTGTACAGCAAGGAGGCTGGTGTACTTGATTTTTAGTGCATCACTTCAGCATCACTAACTACTCTGGAACCAGTGGGACCTTTCGGAAGCTGTGGTTGACCTCAGTGGTATCCACTCTGATTAGCTTCACACGAGATTACTGCAGTTTCATTAGTAAAGCTCCAGTTCCTTGGGTCATGCAACCATGTGAAGAACTCTCTTCTCTCCTTGTTTCTTTAAATATTTATAACCTCCAGCATGATGCTGGCTCAGAAAGGCTCAAAAATCTGAGCCCTAAAATCTCAGGATCTGAAATTCAAATAAAAATGCTCCAGCAATTATTATTCTCTAAAGCTACAAGCTTTCTTTGAAACTCTTTGCCTTTTTGCAGCCTGATTCATGTTGCCCAGTTGCCTGAGGCTGGCAGTATTGCTTCCTCCTGCCTTCCCAGTATCACGGTCGGCTCTCGGACATGGGGTGGAGAAGAGGTGTCGAAGTTCTGGAGGTTCAGCTGCACCGAGCCCTTGAGTGCTACCTGCAGCCCCAGCACTAGTGATGGTGCAGTCCAAAGCTGGACCAGGCAGTGCAGGTGTTTACTCATTGCAAATGGTTTGCAATTTCCACTGCCAGGGCTTTTTCTGTCAGTTAGCCACAGGCATAGAGAAGAGTTGGTTTGATGTTGGCAGCAGACAGAGTTGTTCCTAATTTCTGCTCTCAATCATCAGCCAAGCTAACTCCTCCCCAACACAGACTCTGTCAGGGGGATATGTCAGACTGGTCAGGCTGCTGAGACCTCCTTAAAGGATGGCATCATGTTTGTGGCTTTATCATATGCTCGTGCCTTCCTGCCTTCACTTTGGAAGCTGTGTACCAAGCTGGGGCAGAGAGAGCAGCAAATGTGGAAGAGATGAGTCCTGCAGCATGCCAAGCACCCTCTCTTCCCTCTGGCTCCCAATTCTCAGCACCTTGCAGGATCAGGCCCTTTCTTATGAACTGTCAAGTCATTATCATCTCTCCCTGTTTGGCATTTAACGTCTCTTGGCAAAAGATTAATGAATTGACTGGCTTTCAACAGGTTTTATGAAGCAAGACAAGAGCATGCCAGCACAGACAGAATATTAAGCATGCTGAGTGGGGCAGCCTCGCTGCCGGTTGTGTGTCTGTGCAGCCAGTGTGTGTGTGTAGGCATGAAGGGCTCCAAGAGAACCGTTGGCTCAGGATGGCAAGCAAGGGGGAAAATTGCAATAAAAGCAACATGTGGCCTTTAGCTTTACTGCCTTACCTCGGATGAACCTTCATTAAAACTGCTCTGAGCCTACTGATTTCACACCACGAAGCTGATGGTCACATATATGCACATGATAGAAACATGATTTAGGTATTGGGGGGTTTAAAGCATCATTCGGATCTCTGCAGTTCTTTGGCCCCATTGTGAGTGCCCTGCCAGCCAGGCCACCAGCATGTGGGTGCCTAAGCTTGCAGAGCTGCCTGTACAGGAGAGGGAACAGTGGGAAGTGCCTGAGGGATTTATGCAGAAATAACTCAGCCAAAGAATGCTGGTGACTTCAGAAAGGACCAAAGATGAAGCAGAGACACCCCCAAACCAGATTTCATGTCATATAACATGTCTTTTGGTTGTTTAATTTTTTTAAATATATGGATTGAGTGTTGATTTAGATCTTTAAAACAAATGGACCACTTTATTGAAGTAATAGCTGTGTTAGCAGTGGCTGAAACTATTGCAGTGCTTATTTGCACACGAAGGTAAAGTAATGGAATTTGAGGCCTCATAAGATCAAGCCAAAATACTCCTGAGTGTTAGAGAAATTTCAGCCCTGGACATACTTTGAACTCCATGACTCACAACCCAGACCCAGATTTTTAATCCTCTTTAGCAATTGGAAATATGTGGCAGAGCACATCTGCTTTTCAAAGTTTAAAGACAGAAAACCATAAGCCCTTCTGATGTTAGAAGGTCCTGACTCTGAGAAGTGCTGAGATGTACAAGGAATTCCTGATTCCCATGGATATGAATGGGAAATAAATTTGGTCAGCATCTCACAGGTTTGGGCTTATTAAGCCAATCGGAATGATGTGATGGTTTAGTAATTGTTGCCTCTCCCCGTGTAATATTGCTTGGTTATTTTTTGAATAGAAGTTAGCAGTGCCAGATCCTCAGCTGGAGTCAGCCGGACTAGAGCCATGGGAAACTAAGGGTGAGACTGGATACCATGTCTCTAAAGCATGTGGGATTTGTACACCTCTCTGGATCCTTGGCCTAGTTCTGAAATATCTGCTCAAAATAACTGAGAAAATCAGTTCACAGTCAGAAGCTCCTTTGGAAAACACCTAGAGAAACCCAGGGATCACAAATGGTGATAGATAGCTCTCTAAGAGGGGCACCAAGAAGCACAGGAGCTCTCCTGATGCTTGTGACAGCTTGTCAGAGTTAGCTGTTGCAAAGTTGTCACAGTGTGCTGTGGGTTCATGGTGTTACACACAGCCTTTCTCCTTGCACAGCCTTTGCTGTAGGGCTTTGAGGGTATGTGGTACATTCTGTGCTAGGAATTAGACACATCCTATTTGTTTTAGTATTAATGAGGAGGAATTTCTTTACTCTGAGGGTGGTAAAGGACTGAAACAGGCTGCCTGAAAGGCTGTGGAGTCTCCATCACCGGAGTAATTTGAAATCCAGTTGGATGCTGTCCTGAGCAACTTGCTGTAGGAGAACCTTTGCTGGTGGGGAGATTGGACTAGATGATCTCTAGAGGTCCCATCCAACCCCTACAGTTCTGTGTTCTGTGATCTGTAACATGTATTTTCACTGGAGCAGGACCTGCAGGAGTCCTTCCTAACTGGCTGTGCTCCTGAGACCAGCTGTAGAGTGTTGAATCCACCATAGACACATTTATCACTGGGGACCCTTCTTTGCAGACTTAAGGGTAGCTGTAAATTGCTGAAGGGACTAAAAGACACTTCTCCCCTCCACACCAGCTGTCTTCTAATGAGATTGCATCACCGCATGAAGATCTGCTCCCTCCCTTTCTGCAGACAGGAACGGGAACACGAGGTGCCACATGGATATTCAACAAGGCAGCCAGGCACAACCGTCATGTTCTCTTGCACAGGGTTCAGCTGGCAGTCATTTTGCAAGCGGTTTCCTTTGATACGACATCACAATCAGCGTGTTCTAACTGGAAGGATGACATCGTTCCACACCTTGAACCACCCACATGTATATCACCACAGCCTCACCAGTGGCAATACCTGTGCATAAGCAGGAATTTCCCAGGAGAAAAAAAA
>VWYK01116237.1:5908-22594 GCA_013399775.1 Semnornis frantzii | reverse complement strand
TCTTAGAAAGGTTTTTTTTTTTTTTTTTTTTTTTTTTTTTTTTTTTTTTCCATTGCAGCAAGGAGAGGAAGACTGAACTATCCAGAAGAAGCAGGTGTTGCAGCGTTGCTCCCTGCGGAGGCGATTTCAATACCCAGACGTCATTAGCACTGAGATACAGTACGTTGTAGTACAGTAAATGCGTCACCTTGCACTGGCTTCCATGGTACTCTAGTGCATCCTGCCATGTATCATTGCAGGCTTCTGTCAGCAAAGGTTGTTTGAAAGGGAGGGACTAGTCACCATAACAGGAACTGCAGAGCAAAGAGAAAGACTAATTTTTAAATTTTTTTGCCCACCCTTTTTATAGACACTCCTTTTTTTTGCACACGATTGGCGTAGAAATTAAAGAAAAACACTGCAAACCCAGGAGGTAGCACTTGCAGTTTGGTATAATTGCATAAACAGCAATATTAGCAGGAAGTAAACAAAGAGGTTTAAAGTAATACTGAATCACAACAGTGTCTCTGATGGTTACAATCAGTGCTTCAGTGGTTTCAGCAGAGAAGGTTTTAGTCCTGCTGTTGTGGGACTGATGATGCTGTTTCTGAACATGTAGCTTCTTACCAGGGAGGAGCTTTGATGGGATATGGCTATAGGTGTCTGTGCAGCCTCTTTCTTGCCATGTGAATTAGGTTATACTAATTCTGGGGATCTGCAAGTCCCTTAAGCTCCTTGTCCTCAGTTTTACAGCACAGATACCCACCTTAGGATGACAGGTTCAAAAGGACTTCAGAAGGAACTGACAGATTAGATTATTGAGGACTTTATCCACTCTTATCTTGAGAACTTCCATGATGAAGATAGCACAGTTTTCCAGGGCAAATTATTCCACTGTCTGTCCTCCTTGAGGAGGCTGCTTGTCTTGGTGTCACTAAGCATGTGGAACCAGTGAAAATCACACCAAAATGAGTACAAAGTGATGTAGTAAGAAAGGAATTAGCACAACCATGCAAGATAAATCAGAGGTGAATTAGAAGGGTTTGTCTGCATTGCTGTCTTAGATTATACCTGGCACGGATACTATGATCTCCCTTTAAAATTGCATCTGGTCCCTAATGCTTGTTAGCTGAGTGGACACTTATCAGTTTTGGCCACAACCTCTGTTGCTTCAGATGTGACTGTTTCGTTTAGAATCATTGTTTTGTTATTCGGCTCCCTCTGTCAGGCTGCCTCCTCCATCATCACATGAGCTAATTCCACTCATTTTTACACCCCCGAATAACATCTCAGCTGGAATGAACAATTAAGTGTCTCCACTGAATTAAGCTGGGTTTGTGTAGCTTTCAATGAAGTCTGGACTGATTTAGTGCAATCTGAAGTCAGCAATGCATGAGGAATCAAACCCCCTTACTGTGCATGGTGGAGTAGGAAGGCATTGCTAATACATCAATAAGGACAACACAGACCTCTGGTAGGGGAAGCAAACCCAGTTCAAAACAAGTACTCTTAACAAAACAGTTCAGAATGAGGTGCTGCTTCAACTTCCTATCTATCACTGTAAATCCAAAGTAAGGGAAGGGCCCTGCAGACACCCAGAACACTGATGGAGCAATCTGTATTTACTCCAACCAACATCTGTTTCAGTGGGAGCAGAACTTGCCTTGCTGTTGTTAGTACAAGTCACAGTTTACACGGCATGAAGCATTTCAATTTCATCATGAGGTTTGCATTTGAATGTGGGTCTCTGGAAACACAAGAGGATAATTTTGACTAAGCCAATTTATCCACCCCCAAGAATTCCACGCAGTAGATCTCAGATGGTGAGTAGAAATTCACCAGTGGCTCTGCCTGTGTATTTGCAGGAGATAGCTGTTTTAATTCTTTAGCAATTTCTTTGTTGCAGGAAGAGGAGCATGAAAGACTGGCTGAATGAAGGGAGGCATGACCCCTGTGTCTTAATAAAATCAAGTCCTCCAGGGTTGGCCCAGAGGTTATTCTTCTATCGCCATGGGAGAGACCTGGATTAATTCCTGCTCTGGTCCTTTGCTCTGAGGACCAGCAGCAGCGGCTCCGGGTGTTGCAGGGGGTTCGGGTGGTGACAGTCAGCAATGACCTTTCTGATTGATCGTGGGGTAGCTTGGATGAGCCCCGGTGGGGAACCAGTCCTCATCAACTGGGCAGCATCCCTGGAAGGAAGCAAGGACAGATGACAGCCCAGGGAAAGGAAGAAGACTCAGGACTCTTTTGAGGGCACAAGAGTTGTCTTCAGGTTGCAAAAGTAAAAAGCATATGAAGTGACAAATCCTACTGCCATAGCTAGGCAAGATGTGGGAAATTCAACAATATATTACTTGCTGTAAAGAAAACCTTTTTCTCTTTCTTTCTTTCTTTCTTTCTTTCTTTCTTTCTTTCTTTCTTTCTTTCTTTCTTTCTTTCTTTCTTTCTTTCTTTCTTTCTTTCTTTCTTTCTTTCTTTCTTTCTTTCTTTCTTTCTTTCTTTCTTTCTTTCTTTCTTTCTAATGTGGCTCTCAGTGAAAACCACATTTATAAAATTTCAAACAATGTATGTTTTGTGGTTGTTGGGACTGAGCACAGCACTCCTCACGGAGCTTTAAATCATTTCAGATGAATGCAAAAACCCTCTCTGCTTTGCTGAATCGAGAGAGCTCAAAAAAAGCCTGAATGTGAAAAGAAAAGTAACAGCTGAAAATTCCAGCCAGCGGGTTCGAGTTTTCCAAGGCCTGTTTGCTTTGGCCTGCCTCTGCCATTCCTTTCTTTCTTTCTTTAGAAGTGTGAAACTGGTTGGTTGCTGGTATTTGTTCTGCGGTCTACGCTAACTGTTCCATCTGTGTAAACTCCAGTTCGCCAGCCTGGGAGTTTAACAACCCTTTCCCTTCGGCTGGAAGGAAAATGAGAGTCCCATTAAGTGGCACTTTGAAGCTTTGCAAAACACAACTGTGTTGAGTTTGAATGGAGAGCGGGAAGGTGTGCTCCTGCCTGGGGCTGCCTCTTGCCATCAGCATGGGATCAGCCCCAGGTGGTAGGGATTGGGGGGCTATACATCCAAAGCACCTTGTGGCATGCTCAAAATTAGCAAATTAAAGAGCTGGAATCTACAAAAACACAAGGACAGCCACGTGGCCAAGTCACCTATATTTTGCAATTTCTCTTTGTCACTACTGCCAAGACTCTGATCTATGAAAGTGATCAGGCTCTAAAATCATCTCTTAGGCAGACAAGCAGTAGTTACATGCCTTAATGTCTCCATGGGTCTGGGTTTTAGCTAGTGTCATGCATTAGAACTGATGGTTTTCTTGTCCTAGATGTCCAGCTTAGTCCTAAAGAGAGTCCAATTCCTCTCTGATCAACCAGTTAAGCTGTGCTTACAATGATCAAATGTTTTTTGTCTCCAGTTTTTAAAGCTGGTATTTCTGCATTGGTATCCTGATTCCAGTTCATTACTATAATTGATATTTTAGGTCTATGGATTGCTAAGCTGTGATTTAAATATGAGTCCATCTTCTAGACGATCTTTGTATCATTGACCAAGCCGTAGGGAACTTGGGCTGAGGAGCACTCAGCTGCAACACCCTGTTGGTGTGATGGAGGTCAGATTCACTCTTGCATACCCTTCCAGATTGCCCTTAGTGGAGGATGGTTCTCATCCTGGCAGGGCTCCGAGTCCAGCTCTGATGGCACCTGTCTGTGGTTGGGCCAGTTCTAATTCAGAGTTAAGTCTAGCTCAATGATTCTCTAAAAATAAATCACCAAAAAATCCCTGTTTAACCCTGGCTCAGTGCTTCCAGCCTTTTATTTACAGCAAAAATAAAACTTAAAGAAAAATAAGGGGGGAGGGTGGGGGAAGGAAAAAAGACAAGTGAAATGCTGCTTTGCCGCTCATTTTCACTCTGCTGTTCTTACCCATGGTGTGTGTTTGTCCTTCCTAGGGTTCATCAGCTCTGCCTAGATCATATTCTAGAGCCTCATGCATACAGCTGTCTTCTCCCCTTCCTCTTTTCTCATGTTGCTTTCATTTGTTTCCTGCCTGTGTGCTTAGCAAGGGTATATTTTCAAAGCTATAAATGGGTTTTAGCTGCCTGAATCCTTTTTTTTTTTTCCTGGCTAACAGGGAAACTGTGCTGCTAATACACAAGTAACACTTTGAAACCATGTAGTAAAATTCAAGATCAGTTAATATCAGCATAGGAGAGGGGAATAACAGCTCAGGAAAACTCATTGGTGCTGAGAAAGCAGAATTCATCAAATTCCTCCAAAATAATGTGTCTGAGCATTATTCAGATGAACAATATCACACAAACTCCCAACAGCTGGTAGGTTCAATTGCGTTTACCCCGACTCAAAAAAATATGCCCTGTTTTTTTTTCACATATAAAATGTAAAAGGGAAGAGGGGATTGCAAGTGCTTTAAGGAAAACTACAAGAAATAAATGTATTTTTGAAGATGACTTTCAATAAATAACCAGCTTACTGAAAAATGCCTTTTCCTGACATTCGAACCAAGAAAATCACTGAACACTTTGCAGATTTCTCTTTCCTCTGCTGCCTTTTTTTGTTCAAATTCTTTTCCCTTCAATTTTTTTTTTTTTTAAATTTTTTACTTCAGCTGCAATATCTTATTTCTGCTTAAAATAAATATCTACTGGAAAGTCCAACCAGCTTTTCTCTGTGAGGATGCAGGAGATCTCCTCAGGAAATGTTAGCAAAATGTTCTGTCACGCAGTCTCTGCTGTAGGTAACTGGAGGTATTTGTTCTCTGAAGAAACCTGCATTGCATAATGCACCACCTTTCATTTTTTCTGCACTTGAGCTCAAGAGCCTGTACCTGCCAACTTACTTAGACCAAAGAAAGGTCAGTTGTACATTTGCATAAAACAGAATACATTTGCATACATCAAGCCGTGACTTCTTATATTACATTGAACTTGAATGCATATTCTGTTTTTCATGGTAACAGGGGATGAGAGATGGCAACAACCAGTTATAAGTGCCCATCCTAAGCTCAATCCTGTGCTGAAGTGAGTAGACATCAATCCCTGAGTCTACCTGGGTGCTTACAGGTGTCAATGAACCCGCAGCAGCGGCAGTTCTGCTTTTGCTCAGCTCACCGGAGGATGAGAGACTGTTTTTTTCCCCCCATTTTTTAACCTCTTCTGTTGTGCAGAGGTCTCTACTGAATACTTGGAAGCAAAGCTGCAGGTGTTCAGAGGTCCACATAGACTGAGAATTCAAATTAAATTATACAAAACTAAGCTTCGACAGAATCATCAGTAAATTAATGCAGCTGAGATTTATATACAATGAGTTTTAGTCCATTTAAGTTTACTCAAGGTGGGAGGGTTGTGATACATTTGGATCCAATTTTTTGTCTTATTTGATGAAAGTGGGAAAGCAAGCTGAGGCTCTCCTGACTTTAGGAACTTAAGCCTTCAAATTATTTCAAATTCCAGGAAATATCTAATAAAACCACTGCAGCTGGCACTGTTCAAATTACCAATATATTCAAAAGCAATTTAGAAGTGCCAAAGTGATGACGTGCCAGGCCAGCCTCTGCTACTGCTCTGAGCCCACAGTGGCACTGAGTCCTGTGCTGGAAAGCCAAGGGGCCAGGTCACTTGATCTTTGTGCTGACCTCTGGCAGAGCTTTTTCTTAAGAAACCACTTAAGAAGTTCCAGTGTGACCCTTTAGATAAGATGTGTCATTCCTTTCAACCTAAAGTCCACCTAAATGTGAGATTTACAGAAAGACTGAGCTTAAAAATAGAGCCTGCAAGGACACTCTTTTTCTTTTGTTCAGAAAGGAATAGTTTTGTTTCTTATCACAGCCAAAAAATGGCTTCCAAATGCAGCATTGGGGCTGTGCAAGTCAAGCAGGAGTAGCACTTTGCAGAAAGCCCCTTTCTAAGCCACACACAGAACTGAAGCAGTGCCTGAGCCTTTCAGAGCCTTTCTTCCTGCAGTGATTCTCTGTCTGCCATGGTGCAGGGGAGGTGACTAACAGTGTGAGATGATTTACCTGAATGCCAACCAGTTAGCTCAGAGAGAGACCACTGCTGTCAGCTCTACTACTCTGAGTAAAAATCAGATTGCTTAGCCAGCCCCCTTTGCTTTGGTCTGGGTATTGCTGCTGTCTGTGCTCACAAGTAAAACCAAACACCCCTGGAAGCACAGGTTACTATGTCCGGGCACTAAGAACACAAAAAGGTGTCCAAGCAAACCCTGTACTAACCTCCAACACAAAACAACTTTCATGCACTGCTTATATCTAATGAAGCCTGCAACACGAGGTGCCTAGATGTGATCAGGAGACACCAGAAAAGGATGAGAGGCATCACCTGCAGGACAGCAAAGCTTTGCTGAAGGGGAAGGGTTTGGTTTTTTGTCTTGTTTTGTTTTTTCCCCTTTCACTTGTGCTTCTGCTCTCCTTTTATATTCACATTTAGGTTACAAGCTGGCTGGTGCATGCCAGACTGCAGGAGTTAGTGACAGTGTAAGTGTGGAGCTCTCTTGTTTGGGTGTCATAGGAGGTGGGACAGACAGGGTTGCCCTTTCTGCTGCTGCTCTCTGGCTCTGCTTGAGCACACACAAATTTGCAGCCTCTCTGCATTGGAGCTCCTCTGTGGACAACTTTAGCATGCACGACTTGATGGAAGGTTTTGCAGAAGTGTAGGACTGCGATGGTGCTGACATGACAAATGAAAGCAAAAGCAGCTCTCAGCCTGAGCACAGAATCTCTTAATTAACTCCAACTGACAGGTTTCAGAGAATACTGTTCAGTGACCAGCAGCTCAGCTCACAGAGCTGTAGAACATGAGCTTGCTCTACAAAAGGAGTGCAGGCATTGTGTGCACTGGAGTCTGAGCTTCCTCTCACTCTAAAGCAACCTGGGGGACATCTTCTCAGGTTCACAGATTCACGGATTGCACTGGGTTGGAAAAGATCCTCAAAGTTCATCTTGTCCAGCCCCCCTGCAGTCAGCAAGGACATCTCCAACTATATCAGGCTGCCCAGGGCCACACTAAGTCTGATCTTGAATGTCTCCAGGGATTAGGCCTCAATCACTTCCCCAGACAAATTGTTCCAGTGTTTTAACACTCTTATTGCAAAGAATCTCTTCCTTATGTCCAACCTAAATCTACCCTGCTCCAATTTAAAGCCATTGCTCCTCAACCTATTACTACAAGCCCTTCTGAACAGTCCTTCCCTACTCTTTCTCCAGGTCCCCTTCAGATAGTAAAAAGCAGCTGTAAGATCTCCCTGGAGCCTTCTCTTTTCCAGACTGAGCATCCCCAATTCTTTCAACCTGTCTTCACAGGAAAGGTGCTCCAACCCTCCTTTGGACCTGCTCCAGCAGGTCCACATCTCTTTGCTCCTAGTTTCTGGAAGTGCTTCTCTAGCTGGAGTAAGCTGGTGTATCTGCACCTGCATGAAACTGGCTGCAAATGAAGCAATAGTGCTGCAAGAAGGTGGCAGGTCATAAACTCAAACTTTTGATACTATCAGCAGTGATTTCTGCTCCAGTATTCAGCAAGAGATTTTGGAAGCCTGAGATAATGACTTGGGAATTGCAGCAGGCCTGAGCATAGCATAGTGAAATCTTCGTCAGTGCTGGCTGAGAGTGTGACACATTCAAACCAAATTAACAGAGTATTTATTTTATTATAATCTTGTAATAGCAACAATGATCTCAGTGTGAGGTCTTTTCCGAGTACTAGAGACTAGCTGGGGTTAACAGTCATAGAATCATAGAATGTAAGCTTGGAAGGGACCTCAAGGATCATCTAGTTCCACCCCCCTGCCATAGGCAGGGACACCTCCCACTAGTACAGGTTACTCAAGGCTTCATCCAGCCTGGCCTTGAACACCTCCAGGGAGGGAGCAGCCACAACCTCCCCGGGCAACCTGTGCCAGTGTCTTACCCCCCTTACTGCAAAGAACTTCCTCCTAACATCCAGTCTAAATCTCTCCTCCGACAGTTTAAACCCATTACCTCTTGTCCTGTCATTACAAGACCTTGTCAATAGGCCCTCCCCAGCCTTTCTGTAGGCCACCTTCAGATACTTGTGCCTTGTGTGCCACCTTCAGATACTTGTGGAAGGCTACTATAAGTCCCATGACTCTGATCTCTCCAAGGCAGTGATCACACGTGGATCCTTTTAAAAGGATTCATCCATATAACAGCCCCTTAAGATCTAGACATGCCTGCTGCTAAGCCAGTCCTTGCCCTCCATCACCCCATCTGTTGCTTCCTAAACAAAACTGCTTTCTTCTGGCATTTTTAGCAGCCTGTCTGTTCTCATTGCAAGTTTGCTTCCTCTGTGGTTTGGTAGCATGTTGTCTTCCATGCTGGTAGGGCAAACATAAGGGGAAGTAGGTGGTGAAATGCCACTCCTGTTCCTCTGCCAAAAGCAGAGGAGAACTTTGCCTTCTATCTTTAGCTTGGGGAAGCAGCATTCCCTCCTGCTTCCCTTTCCTGTACTACTGTGCAGTGAAGGCTCCCTGGCTGCTCAGTTCATTTCAGCTGGATGAAGGGAGGAGTGCAGGGCTGTTAGTCAGCATGGAGACCTGCAGTGTTACTTCTGCAGTAGCATCTTTGCCCTACCAAGTCTCTGCCTTTTGTACCGCAGCGTACGTGATCAGAATCAGGCCAGAGGAAGTGC
This sequence comes from Semnornis frantzii, assembly GCA_013399775.1. Taxonomy (NCBI): domain Eukaryota; kingdom Metazoa; phylum Chordata; class Aves; order Piciformes; family Ramphastidae; genus Semnornis; species Semnornis frantzii. The sequence continues at coordinate 13,935 of VWYK01116237.1, read as the reverse complement.
ACATGAACTTTAGGCTCAATTTTAAAACATCTGCCTTTGAAGAATGATTAAAAACTAGAGGTCATTAAAAAAAAGCTTATCAGGGTTTTGAAAGTACCGAGAACATTCTGTCACCTCTGCTGTCCACAGTACATTGTCCTGGTGTATTTCATGAGTTGTTATGTGGTGGTTTAGCTCCTGGCTAGATAATTATCAGACAAATATCCCATAATGCAGAACATCAAGTCATTACCAGACCCTGGAAGAAAAAAAAAGTAAAATCAAACTAAGTGGAAAATAAAGCAATATCCTACAAGGAAGTGATCTGTCTGATTCCATTCTTCTGCTGGAGGCATCTCCATTAAGTTCCAGTGACAGTAGATGAAAGGCAGGAGACCGAGAGGCCTCCAGAAAGACTTCTTTGAGCCTGTGCTAAAGTTACTTTTAACTACAATTACAAAGTCAATTAGAAAGTCATTTCAGCACTAATGAAACAACGAATGATTGATACTTAATGATCTTGGCAGGCAATCCAGCCCAGTAAATACAGCTGAACAAAAAAAGGCAATTCAAAGTTACGAGATGTCAAAAGTTTAGGCTTTTTTTCTCTCTCTCTCTGTATATATATTTGTGTGTGTATGAATGCATGTATTTCCAAAATCAAAGCATTTCAGTTTGGAGTTGCAAATGAGTTATAAAATGATTTGTGTTGGAATGGATGTTAAAGACAGCCTCATTCCAACCCCACTGCCGTGGGCAAGAATATCTTCTACTAGACCAGACTGCTCAGAGCCCCATTCAGCCTGGTCTTGAACTCTTCCATGGATGGGACACCCACAACTTCTCTGGGCAACCTATTCTTGTGTCTCACTACCTTATGGTAAAGAATATCTTTAACAGGATCTGAGTCCATAGTTCCAGCTATTCCTGTGTAACTCATAATGTGCTCAGGCTGGCAGATGTATTTCCAGATCCCAGACTGGATTTGAAGTACTTCACTGTCCAGACCAGGTGTCAGGTGGTCATTTTACCTCTTTTCTGGGTAGTAATTTACTTTGTGCAGAAGCAGGATTGAAAGAAGTATAAAACTAAATATATTCCATATTTTTATATATATATATTTAGTCTACTATATCTATATTCTCTATATCTGTATTATCTGTATTGATATTTAAAATAGATATATTTTATTTATATATGTATAATCTTATTTTTTAATATATATGTTTAAAATAGATATAGTTATCTTTAAATATGCACACATAGAGAGGTATATATACTTCTAAATGCCTCTGCTGTGGAAAGGCAAAAGGTCACCACATTATCTTGTTCTCCTCCTTCCTGTGGCTTCTATTGCTCTCCCTGCATTTCAAAGCAATATTGATGTTGTGGTCTCTTGGCCTACAAATCTAACCCCAGATGAGATTAGAAATCCTCTTTGCAGCAGGAGGAGAAACTTAGGGGAGGGATTCAGGCTAAATCCACCTGTTGGGATGGAGAAAAAAGTTTCTGAGTGTTGTTCAAACAGAAAAATTTCAGTCCTTGGAGGAGACAAGATTTTCCTTCTGGTATAGCAGTGCAAAGCCGGGAACTGCTGGGCACACCAGTGAGAAAAGGAGATACCCAAAGCTGATGCAACAAAGAAGAATTAAAACAGCTGTAGAGGAAGTTCTGCAGTATAGACTATTTGAGCAAAACCTCTTTAATGTAGAGGTGCTGTTCAACCATAAACCCAGTAAAAAACTTCATACAAGAGCAGAACTGTTTGTATGTATTATGTCAATGAGGTCTGGTTAACAAGAGGCATTTCCTCAGTTTTCCTGTAATCAAAGTGAAATCTGACAGCACCAATAAAATCTTTCTGGAAGAAAAATGAAAAACATTGGGCTTCATATTTGTTTCCAATGAAAAAAACCCAAGGTCAGTTTGTGGTGACAGTTACATCACTGAAATGCAGGATAGCTCCAGTGGGTGTGGTAAAGCAGCCTGCATGTGCACAACTCAGCTATGGAGCTTACCCAGTGCTATTCTCTCTGGTGACTACATGAAGAAGTCATAATTGAAGGCTCTTAATTTGACCCTGGGCACACACACAGACACAAGCTGAAAGAGTTTGACTTAGTGATTTTCACTGTGCTTTATGGTTCTCTTTTGAGGATTTCAGTGTGCCTTAAAGGTATGTTCATGGTGCTTAATTACCTCTGAGGCAAGCATCTTTTAGAGGTCTTGGTTTCAGAAAAGTGACACATCTGTCATCGGTGTGGGTGTCACCACTGCCCACTCTGTGCTCCTGCCGTCACTCCTGTGTCCTATATCCCTTTCCTCTGTGTAATTACATGGAAAGGTGCAAATTAACTACAAAAGAACAGCAGTGCAGAGGAACTAGACAGATTGAAACATGCTTACAAGCAACCTTTCATTCACCACAGGAACCATTTTTTGTTTAATACGTGCACAGGAAGGCTGCATCTTACAGATGCTAAAGCCTTAAGCTAACCTGAGAACACACCACCTGCCTTACTCCTGGGACCTAGGGTTTGGTCTCATAATGCATTTGGTCTGTCTATAGAGAGGCAACTGTAAAATGATTGCTGAACCCTTCTCCAGTTCAGTCTTGCTAATTATACACTTTTAGTTTTTGTTTGTTCACTATTTAAAGTCTTTATTCTTTCCTTAGTTTTTTGGGGGGTTGGGGTTTATATTTGATGTTTTGGGGTTTTGGTTTAGGGGTTTTTTTGCTGGTTGGTTTTTGTTTTGTTTTGGTTTGGTTTTTTTGGTTAGTTCCGAGAGGATATTATTTTTAGCTCCAGAGGGTTAAAGGGGAAGGGAATTATGCCAAAATCAGGTTGTTAGGAGATTGGGAGAGAGGAAAAAATGCTGGAGGTGGGGGGAGATCTACAATGATTAAAATTCCATCTAATAATAAGACAGACAGCTCTGGTGCACGGGCCCAGGCTAAATTAAGCTCCTGAATTAGAAGCACTTTCCAAAATTCCTCTCTAGACAATTTAATTAGGCGACAGGTATTTCCGGAGTCACACGGTGGTTCCACTTGGCAGTAAATAAAGACTCCAAGAATTTTTACCCTAGAATCCAATGAAGAAAACAAAACAAAACCTTCAGCAGGGGACCGAGCAGCATGTTGTGAAATTGGCCATGCTCCGCTCACCGTAGGCATGCTCTGCCTGAGTCTCTGCCCCTTCCCTCCCCTCTGCCCCCCCTGCCCAGCTCCAGTAATAAATGGTGTCCCAGTACAATCCCGATTAGTGGGCCAGGAGGTTAATCTCTGGGTTGCTATCTGATAATGTCCATATCCAGGCACTCTACTCCCCAGCCTATTCATAATCTTGGCGCTTACCATTATTTAGTGCAGGTGCTGGACTGAGGTGTACAGTCTGTGGGCCTGGCACAAACAATGTGATCCATCTCAGTCAGCTCTGCTCTTTTCTTACACTGCTCACCTCCGTCCTTCCTCTTGCTTCTTTGGTGCAGCGATTAAGGATGCAGGATCCCCAGCCCCTCATTGACAGCACTGAGCAGAGGGGCTGCTGCCATCAGCAGAGAAAGAGGGACTCAAACCAAGAGGGGAGCAGAGGGGCAGAATCTCCTCCTTCCATCTGCTGCCCATGCTGCTGGGGATGCAGCTCAGGACACTGATGGTTTCTGAAGTTCCCTCCAAAAAACCTACCCAGGTATTGCTATTCGGAAGAATAGGTGGTGATACAACAAAGGAGACACATTACTGAAACCTGAGAGGTATCTCTGGTTTCATTCCAAACACAAGGACAAATGGAGGACGTACTGATTGGGAAAATGGGGCTTTCCAGAACCCTCAGAAAATATTCCTTCCAACCACACTGATTTTCTCATCATTTTTTCCTGTTGACTAGTCTTATACTGATTCTTCTTTAATCCCACTCCCAAACATTACATACTGCCTTAACATTGTCTTGGAAATGCTACATGTGTGAAAACATTCTTTAGATTTCCTTCAGGTGAAAAAGAAATCAAACCCAAGAGTTGTCAACAGATCACCTGAGTTGTAAGCATCCAAATTCCTTGGAATATTGTTCTGTGACTTCAGAAGACCCTTACTAGAGAGTAATGTTGTCACTACTAGCTTTCAAAATATGGAGGGCTGGACAGACGGACAGGTAGAGCAACACTAAGTGTAAATTAGCACCTAGAGTGAGTGGATATATGGAAAATTTTAATGGCTTTTTAGTATGTGAGATTTGTCACAAAGCTCCTGGGAAGAGTGCTGTTTTCCCATGTGAGTGTTTCAGCCTTTAGCAAACACAGGCTCTCGTAGCTACCAACTATTGCCAGGAAGAATTGCCTAATGCTTTGGGAAATGACATAGCCTTGTATTCCTTGATCCAGGAGTGCTGGACTCTGAGTAGGCCTCCTCCTTTCTTCTTGATTGGGTGTCTGAGTGTCCAGGTTAGAAGGATGTTGGTGATAACAGCATCCATTTTTTTTGCAGCGGGCTGGAAGAGTAGAGCACATTCAATTCATCCTTGTTTGTAGAGGACTTTGAAGTTATTCAAATGTATCTGTGTTGCCATTTAACATATAATAATGATTTCATTTAAATCTGAAGGGATTCTTCTAGTTGCAAGAGTTATTACCCCATGTTAATTGAATATCCATTGATTTCTAAACCAAAGTAAAACACTCATGCTTGTTGAGATTTTACTGTGATTGTCAATATAACGTGGATCTATTGTATGGTTTAATCCTCTGCAAATTTGCATTTAATAAAAGACAGCTAATATAGAGCAAAAGATTAATTAAGAAAATAGAATCAGATGGCAAAAGAATCATTGGAAATGGCAAAAGCTTAAAATTAGACTGGACAAAGCTCTCAGCACTGCATTCAAAGGCACTTTTGTCATTTAATTTGTGTGGAGTAGTTCCAGTTCCACACCTCTATGCAGGAAACCGCATTGTGCTGCTCGTGGGGTGTTCTGGAGACCCTGATAGATTGTTCCACTATGGAAGGAAGCTTATTTCAGTTGCTCACCATGATATAACAGCTTCTTTGTGCAACCTGCAGCCTGGTTCCAAGCTCTCACAGAGCTTTGTGTGAGGCTAGCTCATCTGACACATTATGGGAGTCTCTAGCCCAAGGCAAACAGCCAAGAACAAGTCACCACCTTATTGAACTTGATTTTCTTCTGTAAGTCTACCCTGTAGAGCCTAATGTGTCTGTAGACTTTTTCTTTTTTTTTTTTTAACACTCAAAATTAATATCAAATTGGAGGTCAATTTAAAAATATCATTAGGAACATCAAGTCCTTCTCATGTGATGGACTTTTTTTTCTTCTTCTTCATCATCTCTTTGGTCAATGCAAAATTGGAAATACCAAAAAAAAAGTACATTTCTTTTTAATCTAACTTGTTTTTGGTTTAGTCCACAAGGGAAACATTGAGGTCTCATGTATTTATACAGCTAAGACATTTTAAAATACTATTTGGAACAGTAACTAAGTCTGAGAGTCAAGGCTGGAAAGCATTAGCCCAGAAACTCTGTTTAACATGGACTTGATGATATGTGCTATAAAATCACTACCTGACAAAAAAATATATATTAAAAAAAAAAACAAAAAAACTAAAGAGCAGAAGAAAAGAAGAAAAAAAAGTCTTCTCAGCTCTGCCTAAAACCCCTCTCAGTTCTCACCTAACTGAATTACAGCTTCAGAATTCTTCCCCATATTCACCGTATGTGCAGTTCTTCATCCAAGTGTTGGGTTTCCCATGGTGCTGCCAATCTGGAAAGTAAAATATTAAGCCATGTAAAAAACAATGAATCCTGCCCATTAATTGTTTATTTTTTCTCTTGGTTCCTGCCTAGCATGACATCTTCCATCTGAGAAAGCCATTAACATGGGAAAGACAGGCACTGAATAAGTGCTTTGCTGGAAATGGGACATGTTTGCTTTCTTTGGAAGGTGAAAGTAGTGGAAGAAATAGACTGACAATAAGCTGCAAAAGAAATGGAGATGGGAGGTGGATTTATAAAAGAGAAAGCACATGGTTCTTACCATAAAGGCTTGACTTGGATTTTCACTTCTACTTGGATTTGTTCTGAGTATACACACCTCTGTATCTTAATAGCTGCTTTAAAATACATCTGTCCTGGTTATAATGCTACAGATTCAGAGTCGTTGAGGTTTTTTTCCATATGACTCTATCATATTGTTTGTGTTGCTAAATTTGGCTTTAATCTAAAGTGAGAGGAATGGATCTGCAGAGAACAGAAGGCCCCAGAGACTCTCTTGTGTAGTCAGATGATGTGCAACCTACCCCACACAGCTCTGCCAGAGCCACTCAGTCTTAACCTTTCATGTTTCCCCCAATATTCCAATTTAACTGTGGTCCTAGATTTTATATTAGACTAAAATTGCACCTGCTTACAGCTTAGTGGTGCTGCAAAAGATGAAATAACACTACAGACTTCATTTGAGAAGTTGGATGATCTGTACTCACACTTTTCCTCTCCATTGTGCTTCACAAATATTTGAGGCAATTGAGTTTCACTTCCACAGAACCTAGTAAATGATGAACTTTGAGTGTTTGCCTTCAAAAGTCACTTGAGTTATCCTCTTTTTGGAAGCATTTCAGGAGCTGGAAGCCTGGAATAAATCACATTTTGGTCAGGACCTGGGCAAGGAGGATTTGGGGACCTGTTCTCTTATCTTGTGTCAAGAATCATACCCCCAAAAGAAGGGTTTGAAAGGAAGCTTGGGAGATTGTCTATACCATGAGCTGGCCAGAGAGCAGGATTAATTCAATAGGTGTCTCTGTCCTTGCAGATAGTTATTTAACCTTATTGTAACAGTCTCCAGCAGTGAATATTCAGGTTCTGAATATTTCTACACACTCATCTAAATGGTTCTTCCACAAACTCAGGTTGTTCCCTCATCTGTCCAAGCTTTTTGAACTAGACGTAGGCTTTAGGCAGAATTCTGGGGGAAGGAGTGAGATGTAAAATTCCTCAGTTCAGGATGAACACTGAGATGACACTTTATCTCAGTCTGTTCTTAGTCACAATTTGTGTGTGTCTGTGTGTGTGTGATTATTTTTTTCTTTTCCTTCCACTTGGAGGAAAAAAAAATATTGTTGGCCCAGCAGAATTCCTTCCACTGCAGCTCACGACACGCTGGTCAGGGATCACAAAGCTAAATCCACGATGTTGCCATACCTTGTATGTTCCCACTCTCCTCCTCATTCTGCAGTTGTTAGAGAGTCAGGAGTAGGTAAGACATAGAAAAATAAAAGTAATGTTCTGCCTCTGTGATGTAGGCTGTTGTCTGAGATAAGCAAGGAGGAGAAAGTTAAATACGACTTTTAAACCCAGCCAGTAAACCTCATGAGGGCTGATTTTCCTGCAGGATGGTCCAAATTTAAAACTCCCTTAACCTATTTATCAGACCCTACTCCCTTGGTGTTCCTGGTGAATGCTGATGTTCTTCCTGACTTGCACGATTTATGGCTGTCATTTATGGAGGAGAAACGGTGCTGTGTGATCCATGTGACCAAGTCATTAGCTGAATCAGACCATCTTCTGGATACTGAACAGCACATCCTCCCAGAGAATTGTTTGTAATCAGTCAATATTATTTGTGTTTAAAAGGGCAAAAGATGCAACTGAGGAAACTTGAATAAGAAATAGATTTGGAGAAATTGCAATCAAGCCTGTGAACATTTTGCAAGCAAAAAGAGAAAGAAACGGGCTAAAATATCTGATTATTTGTGGCAAGTCTCTCTCTCTCTGTCCGGATCCTCTTCTCAGACCCTTCAGTATTTTGGTAGCATATCTCAAGCATGACCTGAATCAAACTCTGCTATTCCAATCAGAGCTCTTTCTTCAGTGGAGGCTGCCAGTCATACTCCATTAAGTGGTGCTGCATTTTCGGCAAACCATCATGAGAGAGCAGGCTGATAACATCAATCTCTTTTTCAATTGCAAACAAAATCAGGTCTCTAGGTGCAATAGAGACTAATATATTTGCTCTGTGCCTTGCTTTTTTTTTTTTTTTTTT
>VWYK01116232.1:0-16699 GCA_013399775.1 Semnornis frantzii | reverse complement strand
CATCATAAAAAAACACTAAATTTCTTGTTATATGTGAGAAAAGGCTGTTTAGCATCTGCATATTTAAATTATTCATGAAGCAAAATTCCAGCTGTTCAATGACCCCTAATAATAATAAGGTAAAGCTTGTTTAAAACAAAGCAAAATAGTTCCTTTAATTTAAATTTTTGAGGCTTTTAATTCTTTTCAGACAGACACTTTTTGGAAATGATTGTTGTCAGTGCAAGAGCTTCATATACTGCTGTATTGAATTACCATCCTAATCTGAGAGTGTGAAGCCTATCTAGAAAATGGTTTTACACTTTTACTTCAATAACGCTGAAAATCCTTTCTTTATCTCTAGAGCTACTATGAAAAGGGTCTAAGGATGTAGGCATGACAGGAATTGTTGATTGAGGCAATATATTTTATTAGTAACTGGTATAGCTGGGAAAAAATCATACATTTTTCAGCATGCAAGCCCTTCATGCCCGTTTTTCAAAACCATTGCCATTCCTGGAGAATAGTGATATTTAAAGGCTTGGCAAAATATTTTGAAGTTTTTGGTTATCATCTCAAAGAGGAGGTTTTCTTCTCTTTTCCTTTACTGCAGAAGCACAAATATAATGCAAATTGCCCTTCTGGGTTATGGTAAATGTTCATGGAAAGAGCTTTTCTTTAATGATACCCCTAAGATGTTGCTTTTTTTGCTTATGGAACACATCCCATATTCTCTAAAAGTCCTTGCTGGAGATCACATCATAGCAGTTTTTCACATCCTTTGTCCTGAAGGTAGCTAGGAAGTTCAGTTTTGTGTCCAGCTGGTCTGTTCTCACCTGTATAGATGACTAGTTGGGGAGTTTGTGGACTATCCAAGGAATTAAGTGCACTGGGTATGCAGAGAGGCACAATTCTGCCAGTTACACAGCTATAACACAAAGAAGGTGCAACGCCTTTCCATTTCACATCTAAACTTCCATAGCTCCTTCCCCAGTGGGGAAAACTTATTCTCCCCTGTCTCAGTTACAAACCAAGCATAGGTGCAAAAGCAGTTGCTTGTTTAAGTACATATATACACAGTTGGAGTAAAAGAAGATGGATAAGTGAGAAGAGGTGTGTTTTAACATTATTTCAAAGCAAGGTTTTAAACTAAGTTAGGAAGATTCTTCAGGTGTAAAGGTTATATTGGCTCATCACGATTTACTTGTACTTTAAAATAATGCACACTGGGAAAGGAATCTGCTAAGCAAAGACTTTCAGTTCTTCTACCATCTGTGATCAAGATGACCTTGGTTCTTACCCTTTCCAAATAAAATGCAGGGTTTTTTCACTGAGATTTTCTCAGTAAAAAGTGTGACCATAAAGTAGTTCAACATTTTTGCCACATGATAATCTCCTTGAAAACACCAGAGACCTGACTGAAAATCAACCCTCAAGTGTTAAATGGCAATAATTACTATACTTGTAAGTAAACTCATGATTTGTCCCTATTTACTTAAATTCTAATAGTTTTCATTATATTAAATTGCATGTAAGTTAATTAGAGTATTTAATGTAAAATTCTGAGCGCAAAGACAGTTAATTTTCCTTTTCTTTTTTTTTTGTTGTTATGTTTTGTTTGTTTGGGGGGTTATAGCCTTTTTCTATCTAGAATTTAACTTTGAAAATGGAGGGGGGAGGAGTCAGAAACAGCTTTAAATTACCTTACAGAATAGCTGGAAAATCTAAAAATTTAGTGGCTTGCTCCTCAAGACCCAGTAGCCCTATCTCACTCTGAGCTCTTGATTACTTGCTATAAAATGAATTCTCAGATGCAGTTTGGAGCACTAGATTAGGTAAAGACAGCTTTCCCTAATGCATGATTGCTTATCAGCAGTTGTTTGGGTTATTATATTGAAGGCTCTAGCACACTAAAGCAATTCTTACTGAATTCATAGAGAAATTCAAGGAACTAGCAAAGTAAAGTCGATAGTGTTATTGATAGACGGGATGCAAGGTACAATCTGGTGCCATTGCACCTCAGAACTTTTTGTATACAAAGGGTGGTGGATAACCCAGTGGTTAGGGAATGGCTTGAAGTCTTCAGCTTTACTCTCAGACTGCTTCTGTCTACACATATGCAGAGGAGCAGAGCTGTGGATCCAGTGGGCTTTTTTGGTTCCAATTCAGTTCTGTCACTTGTTATGAATAAAGATTAGATAGATTCTTCCTTCACATAAAATTAGTCTCTGATCACATAGTAGTAAGACATTATTTTATTGTGTGCCATATTAACATATTTCATCATATTTGGAGTTTGTGCTGTCTTTTTCTGCTTCTGCATCACCTTGGATCCATGTCGATTTCTGAAAGGTGCAGTTTCTTTGAAAATCCGTTTGTTACTGCATCTTAATTCTTTTCTGACAGTTGGCATGTTCTTTCTGATGTATTCTGATGTTTTCCTCCTGTCTGGTAGTAATAGTTCACTGTGATATAAGGAGTAGGGATTTAGAGTCTCTGTGTTTGTCGTCTTAAAATATTCAGATAGTAGGCAGTCCATCTTTTTACTGCTTGATTTGAGATGTGGTTCTTCTAGGACCTCACATGCATCTGGCTGTGATTACAGGCAACAGGGTTTCAAAGTTCTCTGACTTGACCAAAACTCTTTGTATCTTTTGCCTGTCCCTGTCACTGCAAAGTAAGATCTTATTATAGTAGCCTTCCAGTATCTGAAGGGGGCCTACAGGAAGGCTGGGGAAGGACTATTTACAAGATCTTGCAATGACAGGACAAGGGGCAATGGGTTTAAACTGGCAGAGGGAAGATTTAGACTGGATGTTAGGAGGAAGTTCTTTCCAGTGAGGCTGGTGAGACACTGGCACGGGTTGCCCAGGGACGTTGTGGCTGCTCCCTCCCTGGAGGTGTTCAAGGCCAGGTTGGATGGGTCCTTGAGTGACCTGTCCTAGTGGGAGGTGTCCCTGCCTATGGCAAGGGGTTGGAAACAGATAATCCTTGAGGTCCCTTCTAACCTTACCATTCTATGATTCTATGATCTCTTGAAGGATTATTATAGTGAAACTCCAATTGACAACCAACAGATGATGCATGTTGTCATCTCAGAGAACTCCTCTTCCAAACCACCAACATTCTCAGTGTTTTTTATTGGAACTGAATCATTGCCAAACAGGCCCAAAGCTACTGGCAACATGACTGGGCTTATGTTATTGGATTGACTTTGGCAGCAGTGGTAGAGGTATTTCATCCTAAATGTCAGTACTTGGTTTGGAGTGCTTGATTCCTCCTTGCAGTACCTCACCTATCATTCTATTTCTGTCTAGCTCTGCTATGGTTTTAATTCCAAGTTACTAAGACATCGTAAAAAAACCAACAACTTAAGAACTGGTAATAAAATTACTTTATTTGTTGTTTTAAGCAATTAGTGAATCTTCTTGGAAATTCTTCAAATGTAATTCAATAAGGGAATAATAATTTTTAAAAATCCCCTATATCTCTTAATATTAGGGCATTTGCTATAATAACAGACATCTAGTAGTATAAATGATAGCCAGATTTAGACAAAAATAATCCTGTATCTGATTCAGATAATTGCATTGTAGAGCTTAAGAAAAGTTGTAAGCTGCTTTCTGTGCTGAGTTTTGTAAAACTGAAGTAATTCTGTTAAGGGCATTGTCTCCTGCATGACTGCTTGTTAACTGAATTACTTCATTACGTATAATAATGTATGAATTTTATATCTTCTGAGTCATTCATGTTAGCAACTGCACTTTCTCTGCATGTAAGGGAATTAAGAGACAACTCCAACTATACCAAAGAGAGAATAAGTGAAAATTACTTTTCCAAGCTGACTCTGTAATACTTTATAGAATGCTTACCTCAAATGTCCTCATTTTTGCACTGGAAAACTGAACTTTTTCAGAAGAAATTTTGTAACATGATCAATCTTAGGAGACAGTATTCAAAGACAGGCAGTTACGTTGGGTTGACTTCTTGGAATGCTGTCTTGGATACTTGAGGACTGTCCTGATAGTGAATGAGGAAAAAAAGGCTCTCTTCAGATATAGTGGAATGATCTATTTCAGGTTTCTAGCACAAACCAGCAATTTGAAGCACAGGAAATAAACCACCTGCCAGTACACTTCGGATATACTTCGGTCTCATCAGCAGGACTTTTTATAGGTGGGTTGGATTACATTGCCTTGACTGATCCACTTCCTTAGCCTTGGAGTGTAGCTCAGAGAGAATGTAGCTAAAACATGTAGCATCATGAAGAATGTAGCATCATAAAGTGGCCATGATGCTCTCATTACACTGAAATCTGCCAGAATCGTCAGTGCAGGCCTCTCCATGGCATGGATAAGAAACATGTTCAGGAGATGATTTTCAGTTTGATGTAAAACTTTATCCAGAACCAGATGAAGTGCAGCTGACTACAAGCTGAACTACTTAATTTACGGCTCCCAGAGGATTTTCTTCAACACATTACTAATATTTAAGGTATAATTTATCTCGATCACTAAGGAGAGATTTCAGGAAAAAAAAACAGCAAACGCCTTCTGAATGTAACTGAAAGTCTCTCTCTTAATACAGACCTAGAATTAGCTCTGATTAATGTTTGTTAGGTTACAGTAGATAGACTAACTACTCAAGAATTTTGTCTTCAAACAAGAAAATTTCTTTTTGATTTTCCTGTTCTGCAATCACTGTGGCTCTGTCGCTTCTTCTCTGACTCGGGTTACCTTGTCAGCTGCATCCTTTAAACCGTGCTAGGTTGTTCCACTAGAAGAACCCAGGCAACGATGCTGATGTGTTATGGCAGCATTTCTAAGTTGCTGTTTTATGCCATTTTAAGCACGGCGTTTTGGCATGCACACTTGTGTTGAAAATGTAGTGCCTGATTAAAAAAGCAAAGCAAACCAAAACAACAAGAACAGAATAGGAAAAAGTGCTGAACCTAGATTTTGAAACAACAAATATTGCCACACCTACACTGAAGCAGCTGGGAATATTTTAAATTCTTTGTGCTTTGTTTTAACTGTGCCATTTCAAAAGACATATGAATGCAGCTGTGTCTGCTATGGATTGCTTTTTCCTGCATAGGGCTCTTCCTGAACTGGTCGCGTTTTTTTTTTTTGTAGGATGTTTGNACCTTCTCCCCAACCCTACACCTTACCCCAAGGTTTGGCTTACGCACAAGGTGAGTTTGGAGAACTGGCCAGGGGGGTAGAAGGAAAGTGGTTAGTGAAGTTACTCAGCAGAGAGGAGAAGCCAGAAGGTAGACCACCCGAGATGCTGTGCCCCAGAGACACTGACTTATCTATGTTTTGAGTACTTATTCTTCAACATCTCAGCAAGCCTATGAGTGAAGCAGACATCACCATTGTTTTCCTTTCACAACCTATAGTATAATTTTCTCTATTAAAATATTCCAATTAGCCTCAAACCAACACAGTTTGTTTAGTTTGGGGTCAGGTTTTTGTTTTGATGCAGCAATCTGCAGTGTGACCTGCGAGTGTGTCAAAAAAACACTCATTAAGAAAACAGACTATATGCTGCCTTTAGCAGCAGCACAGAATTATGGATTTGAAATGGTAGTTATCACTAAGGGTAAGATAGATGCTAATGACAGCATGTGTATGTAGACAGTATTTAGCAAAGGACTGGGATATTCACAACTTCTCTTTTAGCCAAGAGATACAGCAAAGGAAAGCTACATTGGCAAAGGTTTGTTTCACTTCTGAAAACTCCTCCATAAGAAATGTAAAGGAAAAACTGTTATCAAGTACTTGAAACAGAGAAAACTTGAATTTATTGTATTTTAACTTTTTGTTCTGTTTCCTTCAGGATTTTTGTACATTTATATTATTTCAGTCTTTTTTTGAGTTATTTTATTCCATCTTTATAGGGAGAAGAGGAAAGAGCTCAAGTCCATTCTGCTCCAAAGTTGTATTTATAGGGAAGAAGCAGAAAGCCTCTCTGCTAAGCCAAGGTAAAGAGCAAATGTTGAAGTGCTGATTTTCTCTTGTTTGGTACTGAAGGGAGGGTTATGCCTGTCTTTAATGTGGGCTAAGCAATGCCATTCTTATAATCATTCTGGTCAAGAACTTCAGTTTTCCAGTGTGGGCTTCATTGGGATTATCATGCCAGAAATTAGTTTTCTGAGTATGATGCCCTTTTTAGCCATGGGAAATATTTGGTTTTGTACCTTTTTTTAATTCAGACTCCTCCTCAGAAAAAAAGAAGCTTATGTCAGGGGGAGAGGTTCCCACTGAAAGCATCTCTCCATCCTGGCTGACCATGTAAGATCTGAATTAAATGTTAAAATGTTACATGCCTGGTTGCTAGGATATCAAAAGCAACTGTTAACATGGAAATAATGATATCAGATTTTATCTGTAAGTGAATTATGCAAGCACTAAACATAGCAGAAATTCTGAAGCAAAATTCTTTAAACACAATCAAGTTTTACTTGTAAAGAAAACTGCTGGCATAGACCTAAGGAAAACAGAATAATTCACAGAACAATTCTGGGCACTCTGCATGTGCAGGCAAAACCAAATCAAAACACAACCCAACAACATTGTAAGCCAAGGCTGCATGCTGCCTTTGCTGACCTTTTGGATAACACTGCTTTGGAAACACTTCATTTTTGTATGCCAGGGGAATAAATCTACTGTGAATTTTCAGCAGCAGCAAGAAAGAAATTGAGTAGTGACAAATCATGGGACTGGTGGAGCTTAAAAAGAAAGCAGTCACAGGACTGTGTGTAGTCAGGGCTGTGGCATCACTGGAATTACAGAACTGAACTAGCTAGTGCAACTTAGCACCCTGTTGGACCACTTAAGGGCAGTTTGAGAACATCAGGAAAGATTAGGAAGTGGATTGTGCTCTAATGTGGAAGTAGCAGCTGAAAAGCCTGGTGAAATCTGGAGTCAGGATGAGATTTGTAACAAAATATTTCTTTAAACTATAGCATGGCCAGGCATTTTCAGGTAGCAGTTCCCTTTGTGCTTGCTTGGTTGTAAATGAAGTAGAGCTCGTTGCCATATTCATTGAGACTTACTGATTGTCATGACTGGTATGTGTGCATGGTACCATCTGATGGGAATAGAATCTCCAGGTGCTGTACCATCTGCTTTGGAAATATTGTCCTACACCTAACTTTTAATTTTGCACATTAAGAGTAGTGCTTAGCATTTGTGGATTATTTGGAAAAGAAACAAGTTTGTAAACACCATTGAATATCTTTCCTTTGTATAAAGTAGGGGGGAGTGTTAATTTTGTTGAAATAAAAAATTGCGCTGGAAGGTCAAAGATTTTCACTTCTCATGCAATTTTGGTCTTGGCCTACTTGATGCATTTGCAAGTTAAATTGCATTTAAAACTCCAAAGGACCCAGAATATAGCTGGGCAAACAACAGTTTGCTGTTACTGTGAGGTTTTAAAAGATCCTTTAAACTGGGTCAGCAACATGATGCCCGTGGCAGGTTAAGTATACAAAATAGTATATGGTATTTTTTGTTCATTGCCAGCAAGAACAGGTATAGTGATTTTTTTTTTTTAAATTTTTTTTTCCTCTGAGTGTCACAGAAACGTAATGTATGGACCTTATTACAAACAAACACAATCTAGTCAACACTGAACTGCTTATAAATGCATTTTTTGTAGGAGTGTTAAAGCTCTACCTAAATTTTAAAAACTGACGAGACTGAAGCCAAGACTTGCAGTCTCAGTGTGAACACCTCAATGTTTTCTTTCTAAAAGTATAGTCTTTATATCTCATTTGTTAGATTTATACTGCACAAGAGCACCGAAACTATTAATGCCAGACGTGATTGGTTTTCAGCTTTTTCCACCTGGAAGTATGATGACATGTTTTATTTTCTTTAATTATAGCACAATTATTTGCTACTTGCACTATTTCTATTATAAACTGAGTTACCCTCTTGGCCTTTTCTGTTTCTAATCTGTCTTCTGCCTCTCAAAGTGTGCTTTCCACAGTCTGAAATGGCTAGCATTTATCTACACTATTATCTTTGCAGATCTGTGAAATATGACATGTGAATACCATCAGCACTCTTAGATAGTTAGCCAAACATTCTTAACTAATACAAGCTCAAACGTTGAGATAAGTGCTCTATTTCACTGGACAGCACAAACTGAACAGGGCAGGGCAGCAAGCCACTTACAACTCTGCACAGAGATATTGTTAGACATTATGACTGTGCTTCATCTATATGTGTCTGGCATCATCTTTGTCTATTTGTATCTCCTCACTGGCCTATGCCTTGCTGTGGTACATTAACTTTCAACCCCCTATAAATCTCCAGTTAGATATACATTTCCTCTTAAAGGTTTGGATAAGGCTGTAGCAAACAGAGAGGTTTTATTACAAATACTAATGCAGCTCTAAACTTCTTGCTTGCCAGACAGGGCCCCTTTCACCCTGCAAACTACTTTTGTCTTCTTACGTGTTCCAGATGCAGGCAAAAGTTTAATGGAATAATTAATAATTCATAAAATACTTGGAACAATAAAGAGATTTGCTTCCATGTTGGGTTGTTTTAAATAATATCAAGAATCCTGGCACTGTTTTTTGAGACAGTGCAAAATCTACAGTATCTGATCAAGTTTACATCTCCTTGGAGGGATTTTGAAAGAGCATACTGCACCAGAAATGCTTCTAATGAGATATGTCCCTGAAGAGTACAAGCAGATAAGTAAGATAATTTCACTTTTTGGTGCAGAATGCAATGATTTGAGCACAACATCAAGGAAAAAAAGACTCATTTTAATCAAATGGAAAGGCATTATTTGGGGTTAAATGGTGTATACATGGATAATGTTTTATTTTGTCACTAGTGTGTGAACCAATGCACAAAGAGTGGAAAATAAAAGGGTGTGATCTAATATCCAAGGTGCAGAGCTTTCCTAAAATGTTGTATGCTTCCTACTTATCCATGATTTGTAGTTCTCTGAGAACATTAGTAACAACCTTTCAGAACCACTGATTACAGAGGGAGATGCTGTGCATATTAACAGCTGTTTTTTACCCAGGGGAATCTACAGCCAGACTGACAAAAGCAAAAAGAAAGAAGCAAGGCAAGAGGAAAAAAACCAAGGCAACAGGATTTGAGTAGAATGATAAAGATGCACTTGAACTAAAACAAGCAAAGTAGGTGACATTGCAATGGAAGAAAAAAAAAAACAAGATGAGAGTCGTTTAAAGCATCTCTCACTCAACAGTTTAATAGCCTTGGAAATGGGAAAAGTGGGAAGCTAGCAGGTTATTTTGTGTAAGTATCTGCACAATAAGAGAGAGGTGAATTGTATCTTCTTGTTTTAAGGAACAGACACAGACCTTGTCCTCTGCTTGCTTGCTTTATTCTGGTACAGCTTCTTTCAGGTGAATAGCACTAAGCTGTGTGCGCACCACTGTAGGACAAAGCAGTCAGGGTACTCGCCAACCTTGATTGCTTCAATGAAAAATAAGAGACCACATTTCTTGTTTGGAAATTAGTGCAGAGATTTCTGTAGTTCTGATCTTAAAACTTGTTTTTCCTAATGAAAACTTAGCCAGTAAAGTGCATTTTTAAAGGCTCATAAATTTGTTATTTTGCTTAAGGGAATAAGACTGCACTGCAGTGTCTGATCTGATTTGGCATGAAATAAAACCTAGGCTTTCCTAATGAAAACCTTTTATTATCATTCTCATAACAAAAATTGCAACGTAACATTGGGTTTAAAACATTGTTTGAAAACAATGGCACTGAATTGCTGTACTGGAACTGTTTGAATTGGACATTTAGTTGCCCATATGTTTTGGTTTATCACTCTTGGCTGCTGTAAAGTTTTTTAATATTAATCAGTTCAAGCAGAGTTATACAAAATAAATCTAAAATAGATTATGGGTTGAGATTAAACATTATTGCAGAGAAAATATAATTTCTTTTAATTAGAGGTTTTGGTCAGTTCGGTTTGGGTTTTTGATTTGCTTTAGGCTCACTTCTAAGAAACATTTGTGACCTAGCTCAAATACCCACAGTGTTCAAGAATTTTCACATCTTAGTGGCATCAGATAAGTGTTGTCACCATTCCTCTGGATGGTGATCTCCAGGCATCTTGATTCTGTGATCAAAACTGAATGTAGTCCAAATACTTACAAAAGCAGAGGAAAGATGACCAGTACCATGGAAGTGGTATCTCTAAATCCTTCAAGCTATATCTTGTATCACCTCTATGTGTGTAAAGAGGGTGATTGTGAAGTATTTGTTAATTAGGAAAATAACCAAAAAACACAAAAAAATCTCTGTTTGTAGATCAGAAAATGTTCATGCACCTTTCTTGTGCAGATGGAAAAGAAATGTGAATAGAATGCTGCATGTGTTTCTCATTCCTATTCTTTTTATCTTCCTTTCAACCTCAAAACCTTTTTTTTGACATACCTGGGAAAGTATTCAAAAAATCATAGAATGGTAAGGTTAGAAGGGACCTCAAAGATCATCTAGTTCCAACCTCCTGCCATAGGCAGGGACACCTCCCACTAGTACAGGTCACTCAAGGCCTCCTCCAACCTGGCCTTGAACACTTCCAGGGAGGGAGCAACCACAACCTCCCTGGGCAACCTGTTCCAGTGTCTCACCAGCCTCACTGGAAAGAACTTCCTCCTAACATCCAGGCTAAATCTCCCCTCTGCCAGTTTAAACCCATTGCCCCTTGTCCTGTCATTGCAAGACCTTGTCAATAGTCCCTGCCCAGCCTTCCTGTAGGCCCCCTTCAGATACTGGAAGGCTACTATAAGGTCTCCTTGAAGCCTTCTCTTCTCCAGGCTGAAGCCCCCAACTCTCTCAGCCTGTCCCCATACTAGAGCTGGCATTATGGCAGTGGCTTTTTGTGGTGGTAGAAATCCTTTCTGTTTATTTCAGCAGACTCTGTGCCTTTCTGAATTGCAGCCAAAAGCATTTCCTTCAGCATAGTTCTGCTTATTATTGTTTCAGATCTTGTCGTTGCTGGCTTAAATGATTATTAACCATGAGAAAGCAGACAGGGCACTTGTTTAAATTTTTGAATGATCAGTTCCAGGACATATTAATTATTCTGAAAAGCATTTAACAGCTTAATAAGACAAGGGTTTGACCATAAATGTAATTCTCATTTATTTTTGTTATTTCAGACTGTTGTAACTGGCTGCTTAATGGTCTGTGTCATGCAGGTATATTATTAGCTCTCATTGGCACATTTACTCAGTTGTCGTTGATGGCACAGGGTGGCTTTCCCATCACTTTCCCCTGGAATCATAGATAGAGAGCAAGATCAGTGACAGTTTTATCAGTGAGTTACACTAAGCTGCTCTTTGCCGCTTATGAATCAATGTGTTTCCGTCTCAGACTGGTCCCTGCTTTACATATGTCAGTGCCACTCCACTGTCTCATTTGCCAAATGAAATACAGAGCTCTCATTAAATTAATGCTGTGGGTTTTTGTGGGTGGCTTTTTTTTCCTTTTGCAGTGGATTGCCTGCAATATGTTCATTTTGCTCTTTTGATTTTACTGAAAAATGACTCTCAAATACCAAAGAATAAATAACCACAGTTAAGTAAGAACTAAAGAAAATGAAATGGTATTTGAGTTATGAAATCAGTCATGGTTCTTGACTGAAAATTGATCAGCAATTGGGAACGATAGAGGCGGTGAAGCACATTATTTCAGCCTCCAGACTACAGTGTGGTCACTTTTCCTTTTATTGTGCTAAGTAAGAAGGGGAAAAAGCAACTGGCTCTCAGTCACTTCCCTGTACCTAGCAGGTTTATAGCAAGAAAAAATATCAAGGTATATCTTAAGTATCTACTGGCTTTTAAGGATTTAATTTTTATTCGCTGACTAAAGAAAGTCAAAGCACCTAAGTGCTTAACCCACAGAGAAATAGCAGGCCTGCTACAATTGCTAGAAAATAGATATGTTTTCTTCTTACACTTTCAGTGTGGAGGAGGACAAACAGAAGGAGCAGCAGTGATACAAGGAGCAGTATGCAATAATCCAGTCATGGGAATCGGTCAGAAAAGCAGGAAACCAAGGCACACAGCCTCGTAAGCCCTTTCTGACTTGAAAGCAGTTCCATGCCAACATTTGCTGACCCTTGGTCAAATCTGAAAGACTTGTTACTAAAGGATTGTGCTAATGATTATTGTAAATCAGATGTAAAATAAAGTAAAAATAATATTAAGCTGTCAAAGAAGAGATGGGGGAAAGAATGAGAACTTTCATCCAGGTTTTGGCAGTCAATTAGTATTACCAAGCAACACAGAAGCTGTTAAAAGATCAGAAAAGGAAGGCGAACTTGCAAAAAGCATATGGTGTGAGATGAAAGTGAGTTAAGAGGCTAAATGTGAGAGATTGTCTCAATGTGAGAGCAGAGATTTCAAAAAGTCATAGAATCATAGAATGGTAGGGTTAGAAGGGACCCCAAGCATCATCTAGTTCCAACCTCCTGCCATAGGCAGGGACACCTCCCACTAGTACAGATCACTCAAGGCCTCGTCCAACCTGGCCTTGAACACCTCCAGGGAGGGAGCAACCACAACCTCCCTGGGCAACCTGTGCCAGTGTCTCACCAGCCTCACTGTAAAGAACTTCCTTCTAACATCCAGTCTAAATCTCCCCTCTGCCAGTTTAAACCCATTGCCCCTTGTCCTGTCATTACAAGACCTTGTAAATAGTCCCTCCCCAGACTTCCTGTAGGCCCCCTTCAGATACTGGAAGGATCTCCTCAAAACCTTCTCTTCTCCAGGCTGAAGAACCCCAACTCTTGTAGCCTGTCCTCATAGCAGAGCTGCTCCAGCCCTCTGGTAATCTTTGCGGCCCTCCTCTGGACCCACTCCAACACTTCCATGTCCTCCCTGTGCTGGGGGCTCCAGCACTGCACACAGTACTCCAGGTCAGGAGGTTTCCTGAATTGCAGATTGATTTAGATTTACAAGAGCAACAGGAACCATTAGAGTGCCAAACCAGGTTTCCAGTTGTGCTGGGTTTGGGGTTTGTTGAAATCAGGCAGGTTTCTGTATACCCTTAATCTCATTACCACATCCAAGGACTCATGACCCGACCCTTCCTCCAGGTTGTAACAGTCATGTTGTCTGGGAGACACTACAGCAAAACAATTGTGTGTGTAAAGTGTTGCCATGGCTTGGCATTACTACAGCAGCATCACTACTGCTGGAAAACTTCAACTAATAAAACACACACACACGCAAATTGACAGTACAAAAATCTCCAGTGTAGAGGAGATCTCCTGTCTAGAGAAGCTGATGCCTTGCAACATTTGAATTTGATGGCTTTAAGGATATCATCTAGAACGGCTAAAAAGAACAGTATATAAGAGCATATGCCATATGCTTTCTCTGGGTAATTCAGCATTTCTTATGATTTAGAAGCATTTCTGACTAGTTATTAGGCTAGATGCTTTGCTATTCTCATCAAGATTGGAAGTGATGTGCATGTTGTAGTTCACTGAAGAACCCACTATTTGAAAAATAAAATTAAAAAACAAACTCCTAAAGAAAATCTGGAAAGCAGTGATTAGTTTGAGAAAACAAAAGAAATTAGATATTTAGGCTTTTTTTCCCCCTCACCTTCAGAAAAATGAAGGAGCGTAATTAAATTGCCTTCCTTGAATTTTAAGGTCACCTAAGGGAAGGTGATGAGACAGTTTTCTCACTCTTCTCTGTAGCAACCAACAAATATGTACATCTGCTTCCTCCTAAAGATGCTTTACTCGGCAGGAGCCGAAAGACCTGCTGTGTTTCCCAATATAATCTGCATCACTGCCAGCTTCCTGCTTTCTGCACTTCCCCTTTTATAGGGATTTATAACTCAGTCTCATCTTTTCAGTTCCCTTTGTTTCCTGAATTGAGCAGGAGAATGCCCCGAGGGAAAGCACATTCTAGAACAGAGGTGATTTGGCATACTGAGCCAAATCAGCTCCCCATTAAAGGAATAATTCCAGGTGTGTGCTGATCATATACCTGAGAGCACTGTCCCATAGCAAATTTGTACATATTACTAGGTCACCATCAAAGATACTGTTTGCATTATGCTGCTAAACTTTGGCTACCAGAGAAACTTCAAATCAGGTTCAAGTAGGAGACTTTTTTTTTTTATCTTTACAAATAGTCAGCTGTCCCTTTGCTTTTTCTTCCCTGTGTCTGTCAAACTATTAAATTAACTGCATTCTCTGTACCATAATGTCTGATTCTTGCCTCAATTAAATGATACGTTCAGGATCAACATAGGACACTGCAATAACAGCATCTTGAAATTAATAAACCCAGGTTTTCTGATGTGTATTTTATATTTATGGGTTTTGGTTACTTGACGTATACTTTCAGTATAATTTTCATTTCCTTCCTATCAGTAATGTCAGAAAATTATAAAATATATATTTAGACATACAGGGGGAAAATAGAGATCAGAATTCTTTAAACTGTGAGTAAAGACTGCAATGAGCTCATGCACTGAAACAGGTTGCCCGGAGAGAATGTGGAATCTCCATCCTTGGAGGTTTAAAAAGGCCCGAGCAAGGCCTTGAGCAACCTGATCATACTTTGAAGTTGATTTGAGCAGGCTTTCAGATGTGCCTTCCACCTAAACATTTCCACTCATTTGAAGCAGAAAATCTGGCACTCTGTGTTGCTCGTTTGCTGAAGTCTTTGTAGAAGCATCTAAGAGGAGGGGTTGTCACACATAAGCTGCCATTGCACAGGTCTCAGTTGAACAGATGGATGGCAAGCAGCATGATCAAAGGAACACTTGTTTTGGTATATATTAATGAGATCTACAAAACAGGGTAGAAAAGCTTTATGATAAGCCTCTAATATACATATAAGATTAGTAATTTGTTTTTCTGCCACACAGATGTTATTGTGCTTTACATGGATAAAGAAGCAACATCAACTTAAGTATTATTTGTTTTCTATCATAAAACTTCTGTTAATTTTGTTTCCTTAGAGACATCTTGCTGTTCACTGATTGCTGTGGAATACTCTAAACTGTGATGGTGGTTTGGTTAGTTGGTTGTTTCTCCTTTGTTTTTTTTTAATTCAAAAAGTGGTACACTTCCTAGAAAAGAATGTAGAAAACTAATCCATCTCCTTACCAAGAAGATGGAAATTTCTTCCTTGTTTCGTTCAAGATTAATTGGCTTCAAGCTGTAAATAATACAAACCATACAAAAAGTATTTTGCAACATGTTGGCATATCAGATGTCATCTCTGGAGTTTGCTCTGCTCTGCCAAGAACACTGAGACTTGGGTCACTTTTTTAAATATCTTTCTGGAGACTTCCTATCATTCATTTTGTAATCCCTTAACTGAATTCTGTCACATCAGCCTTCTTGTTGGAAAAAATATTCTCCTGGTTAATAGATCAAGAAATTGCCCTTGAGATATTTATTTTGCTATAAATTTTCCTGGTCAGTAACAATATGCTGACATTTCTGCTGAGAGAACTTGATGAAGTCTTGTGGGTTTGACCTATCCTTGAGCATCACTCCTGGGAAAAGCACACCACACAGCAGAAAATATTGGAGCTCTTGTTTGATGATGTCATGTTAAATTCATTAGAAGTACCCAGAAATTGAAATTTTGTTAGCTTCAGAAGAGGATGAAGTATGAGCCTCTGTTGCAGAGAAGAAAGAGAGAAAAACAATTTGTTCTTGCCTGTTTTCTGCCTTCCTTGGGCTTATGTTGTCAGCACAGATAGAGAAGGTCAGTGAGCCGCCTTTCTCTTTTTTTTTTTCTTCTGTCCCCTACCTGGGATCAATATGAATTTTCTTGTGTCACGATTTGTTGTTAGTTTGTTATTTGCTTTTCAGTTTTAATAATCCTAACCATTATAAGAGCTAACTCTACTTTAGTTGTTTTTTTGTACCTTAGTGCTTTGTTCCCAATATCCCAGCTGTGTTCAGGTGAGCAAGGTAGGATTCAGCAATCTAAGCAAAGACATCTGAACATCAAGAAGTTTGGATTTAGTTTCTCATGCAGATAATTCATCTTATCTAAAGTCAGAAGTCTAATGTCGGTCAGCTGGGTAGTGCTTCTCTGTGAACTGTTGGGGAGTGATGAGCACAGATAGTAGTTTGCAGAAGATGGCTGAGGTAAATCCTTCTGCCCTTCACAGACAGACATTAGAGAATAGTCAGGCAAAAACTCATCAGGAGAAGCAGAAACATAAACCTAAGTTAAGCAAAAGTATATTTTAAATGTTGACTTGTGGTCAGAAGTGGATCCCAAGGCACAATGAAACATTTCACAGGTTTAGACTGTTATGAGAGCCCTGAATCCTTGCAGAACTCTGTTTCTGGCCTCCTTGTTTAAATAGTCCTATGATCTGCCTCTGTTCTAGCCACCCAGCACCTTTTCAAAGGAACCTGGATTTCATTGCACAATGCCCTAGAACTAAACCTAGCAGTTTCAAAAATATTGATCCCATTTCTGGTCATCTTTTTAAAGAGGAAATAACTTTTAAAAGTAGAATGAAATATTGAGAGCTTTCTATCAGTGGCATGACTGCATCCAGAGCCTTGTTGAGACTTGATAGAGAAAGAAACTGAGAAAGCCAAGAGCTCATCTCCTTTCCAGGGCTCCCACACCTTGCAGATGCAGTGCAAAATGTATGGAGAGCACTCTCAGTTGTTGTTACTTTATTATTTTACTTTTTAAAAGGATTCC
>VWYK01116223.1:0-12248 GCA_013399775.1 Semnornis frantzii | reverse complement strand
CGCCGGGACGCGCCGTGACCGAGTCCGGTTTTGTGCCGCCGCCCAGTCTGCCCGCGGAGGAGCTGCTCTCCGGGCAGCCGTGCGAGAAGTCGAGGTCAAATAGCATCACCGGCTCAAGAGACCCTCCCGCCGACACTGATGCACCGCAGGTCAGTAAGCCCGAGTGCTCTTCTTGTTCTTTTTGACCCTTTCTGATGTTCTGTCCTGTTTTCCCTTAAATATTCCCCGGCGGCGTTGATGGGGAGTGCTAGTCTATATGTCCTTGAAGCAAGGAATGAAGTGAGAACAGAATTCCCTATTCCCTTTAGAGCAGACAGGTAGCACTACAAACTTCTTTTCCTCACTGGTCACAAGTTCAATTTTGGATGTGAAGTCTTGGCTACAACTCTGAGTATCTAGCGGTGAGCATTGTATATTAATGGTTTTGTATGATGGTGTTTGAAAAATGTACTGGACACTTGCTATCGAAGATTTTTCCTTCCTGTTTTTTTTTTTTTTTACCAAACCTGGGTATCGTGGAGTGGTGGTTAGCTGTTGATTTCCCAAGAATTGTCAAGTTCCAGGCTGTTCTTCCCTAGTGCATAATCTTCTCTTTCACAGAGTCCATCTTTTAGAAGGCTGCTCTAGGAATGGCATGATTAATATAACTGGAAAATTTTTCCCACACGTGATTTTTCCGTGTTCTTTTCTAGATATTTTAATCGTGAATGCATATCCTCAGAGCATAGAATGGTAAAAGCTCTATCTACGTGATGGAGTGGGAGGAATAATGTTGACGTTTACTGTTGGAAAGTTTCCATCCTGAAACGTGGTTTCTCCATGAAAGGAGACCTTATAGTTGTTCTTCTCTGACACAGCAGAGTGTCATCCTGGAACAATGCCTCTGCAGAAATGGTGGCTTGTTTTTATTTCTCAACCTGGCTTATAGTTCCTTCTCTTTTAACCATCATTCATGTGTCTGTCAGACATAGTTGAGCGAGTTGAGTGAGATCTCAGAAAAAATATACTTAAAAATCAGGGTTTGTATTTCAGTCCCCTCAGCAAAAGAGAGGTGCTCGGTCCTACTGGATCACGTTGACGATGGAACACTAAAAGCATGAATTCAGGCATCTGTCTCTTTACGAAGATATGTCTCTAGCTATTCTGAGAGCACATTGACGGCGGCTCCAGAATACACAAAATTACAGTAATTAGGCACTTCATGTGCACATTAAGAGCGCGTGGGTGCAGCTGTACTTCTGCTCTCAGACGTTATTTTGTTGAAAAGGTGTCCTACCAATTTAAAGAATCGAGGGTTACATGAATGATAACAAACATTTACACCATTAGTTGTAATAAAAGCAAAGTCCCTTCCCAGTCCCTTCGCACATTAAATGTATGTGGAGTGTGAAAATCGGGAAGATCTCTTTAAAGCACGAGATTTTTTTTTGCAGTACTAAGTGAAATATGTAGGTGTTCTCATAGACTTCAATGAAGCATTGCATTGCTGTGATCTGGTTCAAAAATGAAGATGAGAACATATGGGGAAAGTAGGCAGTGGTGGTGCTGTAGATAGTTTAAAACGTCTACTGTATCAGTGCTTTCCTTGTTATTTTTGTCCTTTTTGGAGTCTCCATCCTATTTTCCCTTGGCTTTACCTCTGAGGTGGTGTGGATGGGGCATGCTGATCCGTGTCTCTGTGAAGGAAGGAATGATGTAAGGAACGAGTTATCCTCTTTCCACTGGGAGCAAACAGGTAGCAGGAGCACGTCTTAGTTCTTCTATTGCCATAGGCCTAGTTGACTGTTTCGGTGTTTACAGTGAATGCTGTAGGTAATGATTCTCCATGACTGACTTGATGAAAATATTTGTGTTCTTTATGAAAGTAGAAGTTAATGTTGGGGTGGGGTGTTTTTGTTTTTGTTTTGTTTTGTTTTGTTTTGTTTTTAAACCAAGCCGATGTACCTGAAATCTGGATCCAAACTTACTCCTTCATGAAGGAATTTTCCGTGTTTTCTCTATTAAAGGATGAGTTACACTTTGTTCCTCCTTCATGAATGTTCCAGTTTTCTGCCAGGTGCTGTCCCATCATTTGGAGCAGGCTGCTTCAGAAATATAAGAATTTATGGGGAGAATAAATTTTATCCAGGCATGGTTCGTTATACAATTATTTTTGCTTTCTTTTTCTCTTGTGGTAGATCCCTTTAAAAAACAAACAAACAAACTTTTCCTGATCTGTCTTTAATACACATTCGAGGGTGATGAATGAAATTTCATTGAAGAAGAGACAGTAATTTGGGTGGTGTATTTCAGGGATTCTTATTTCTCATTGGTTTTCCCCCAAAGAGAAGTCCTGAATTCTGGGAGGTCGCGTTGACAATGGAGTCGTAAATGAAGACATTCCCTCCCTCGGCTACATTTTCAACAGCTGCGATGCTTGCCTCTTTAACAGCTAGAGGCTTCTGCCCAGTCTGAGTGGCAGACTCGACAACGACAAGCAATTTATTAATGACAGCAGCTAGGAACTGTGACTGTGCCCATTTGCAAATCATAGAATCACAGAATCAACCATGCTGGAACAGACCTCCAAGATCGTCCAGTCCAGCCTGTCCCCCAGCCCTATCCAGTCAATTGGACCATGGCACTAAGTGTCTCAACCAATCTTTTCTTGAACACCTACAGGGGCGGCGATTCCACCACCTTCCTGGGCAGCCCATTCCAATGCTCAGCAGAGTTCAGGCTAAACAGCATTCCTTGTTTTCGGCAATTCGTGTTTTGGCACAAAGATCTCCTACGAAAGTGAAGATTCAATGATTAGATGAATAGTTTACTAACACGTTGCAATCCTATACATCGTGATTGCCGACAAAACCAAAGTCCATTCCTAGTTGCTCAGGGTGTCGAATTATGTGTTTAATTGTAGAAGTCGATAAACCTTGAATATTTACGTGGGCAATCACTGGTTAAAATCCATTAATGTTCATTTGTCACTATTAGTTGCCCTCGTAAGAGTTAAAAATTTGTGTCAAGAACAGATGAACATAGAGGAGATAACCACAGAGTGAAATTCTGGAGTAGACTAACCGTGTTGTATGAATGGAAACACCCCCACCCCTGTCTTGCTACAAAGCCAGATGCACCTGTTTGTCTTCTGGCTGTTTTCCATTACATGTGTCGCCTTTATCACATACTTTTTCCAGTTACAGAGAAGTAATAACCACCGTTAGAGAAACGAACACACAGAGAGCGGTGGAGACTCTGCTTTCGGACTGTTAAGGTAAGGCTGGCAGGAATATTAGTGTCATATATCGGTAATAACATCTGGTATCGCCACTACGAGCCGAAAGCAGGGCATCTGCGGGCAGCGCCGGGTGGCTGCAGTGCCTGAAGCAGGCTGCGGGCGCCGCTGTTGACCGAAGAGGAGCCAGAGGAAGCCGGAGCGCTGCAGGCAGCCCCGCCCGCTGCAGCCCGGCTCGCTCGCTGGCTGTCTCGGCATCCGGGAAGGCTGTGACCGTCCCCGCGGTGAGGAGCCGAGCTGCAGCGAGACGGAAGGACCGGCGGCAGCGGGCGACAGTGGGGAGCCAGAGCCCCAGAGGTGGATCGGGATCGGTGGCGCTGCTGCAGCGGAGATGTGCGCGGCGGGGAGACTCTGGGGCCGGCGGGCGCCGACCCTGCTCTGCTTCGTCCTGCTGGCGGCGTGGGAGGCGGCGTGGGGGCAGCTGCGCTACTCAGTGCCCGAGGAGATGCCCAAGGGCTCGTTTGTGGGCGACGTGGCCAAAGACCTGGGGCTGCAGATAGCGGCATTCGGTGACAGCGGCGTCCGCATTTTGGACAAAGGTAGAACGCAGTATTTCTCTTTGCACGGGAAGACGGGACACTTGGTGACAGCGGAGAGGATAGACAGAGAGCAGCTGTGCGAGAGTGAGCAGCAATGCGTGCTGAGGTGTGAGCTGATAGTAGAGGGGGAAATGAAAGTGTACGGAGTCGAAGTGGAAATCACGGACATTAACGACAATACACCCAGCTTCAAGGACGTTGAGGTAGAGGAGAGAATGAGCGAGATCACAGCCACTGGGTCGCGCTTTTCTTTGGACGAGGCTCACGATCCGGACTCGGCATCGAATTCTGTGCTGAGCTACGAGCTGAGTGGTGACGAGCACTTCACGCTGTCTGTGCAAGCTGGACCCGGTGGCGATCGGCGTCCCGAGCTGGTGCTTGTCAAGCCGCTGGACAGGGAGGAGGCGATGTTTCACGATCTGGTGCTGAGGGCGAGGGACGGCGGAGAGCCGGCGCGGACAGGCACGGCGCGGATCCGGGTGGTGGTGCTAGATGCGAACGACAACGCGCCTGTGTTCAGCCCTGCTGAGTACACGATGACTGTGCCGGAGGACGTGCCAGTGGGTTCCGCCCTCCTCACCGTCACAGCCACTGACCCCGACGAGGGGATGAATGGGTACGTGAAATACTCGTTGAAGAAAATCACGGAGAAAGCATCGAAGATTTTCGAGTTGGACTCTGAGACGGGAGCGATCACACTGGTGCAGAGCCTGGACTTCGAGGAAGGAAAGTCCTACGAAATGGAGGTGCAGGCACGGGACGGCGGCAGTCTCTCCAACAAAGCAAAGATAACAATCACCGTGACAGACGTCAATGACAACACCCCGGAACTGATTGTCTCCTCGATGCTGACTGAGATATCTGAGGACGCCGCTTCGGGGACGGTGGTGGCCCTGTTGCATGTGCAGGACCGGGACTCAGGGGCAAATGGCCAGGTGCGATGCTCACTGGACGCGGGAGTCCCGTTCCGGCTGGAAAAGTCTTTTGAGGATTACTACCGACTGGTGACAAAAAGGCAACTGGACCGGGAGGAAGCGTCTGAATACAATGTGACGGTACGAGCGGCCGACGGCGGGTCCCCATCTCTGTGGAGCAGTGCGGTTTTGACGCTGCGGGTGTTGGACGTTAACGACAACGCGCCGGTGTTCAGCGAAGCGAGCTACAGCGCCCGGCTGCCCGAGAGCAACGCGGCGGGCGCGCTGGTGCTGACGGTGCGGGCGACGGACGCGGACTGGGGGCAGAACGCGCGCGTGCGCTACCGGCTGGGCGAGGGGCGGGTGCGGGGCGTGCCGCTGTCGTCCTGCGCGTCGGTGCAGGCGGAGACGGGCGCGCTGTACGCGCTGCGCTCCTTCGACTACGAGGAGGTGCGTGAGGTGGGGCTGTGGGTGCTGGCGGAGGACGGCGGCTCCCCGGCGCTGAGCAGCAACGTGTCGGTGCGGATCGTGATCGTGGACGAGAACGACAACGCGCCACAGGTGCTGTACCCACCGGTGCCGGGGGCCGGACAGGGTTGGTCGGGCGTGGAACTGGCACCGCGGTCGGCAGAGCCCGGGTCGCTGGTAGCCAAGGTGGTGGCGGTGGACGCGGACGCGGGGCAGAACGCGTGGCTGTCGTACGAGCTGGCCAAGGCGACGGAGCCGGGGCTGTTCCGCGTCGGGCTGCACAACGGCGAGGTGCGCACTGCGCGCTTCCCGCTGGCCCGCGACGCTCCTCGGCAGAGCCTGGTGGTGGTGGTGAAGGACCACGGGCGGCCGGCGCTGTCTGCCACGGCCACGCTGGCAGTGGTGTTGGCCGAGAGCGTGGCCGAGATGCTAGCCGAAATGGGTAGTGAGGCGGCAGCGGTGCCAGGAGTGCCATCCGACAGCCTGACGCGCTGGCTGGTGCTGGCCGTAGCGGCCGTCTCCTTCCTCTTCCTCGTCTTTTTGTTGCTGCTGCTGGCATTGCGCCTGCGGCGGTGGCGCCGCTCGCATCTGCCTCCGCCGGCAGGCGGAGTTTTACGCGGCGTCCCGGCCACACACTTCGTGGGTATTGACGGTGTCCGCGCCTTCTTGCGTTCTTACTCGCACGAGGTGTCCCTCACTGCCGACTCGCACAAGAGCCAGCTCCACTTACCTCCCGGCAGCTGCTGCGACACTCTCCCAGCCCGCCCGCTGCCCGACGAGCCCGCCCCGCTGCTCGGGGAGGACCCTGCTGGCACCTGCCCACTCGGCGCCGACGCTGCTCCGGTGAGTGCCTCTCCACTGACCTGCTCCCACACACTTCCCGCTCCTGACACTGCTGCTCCTCTGTTTTCTTCCCACCTTGCTCTGACTGTTGCTGACGGAGCGTACCTAACAGGGAAGGCAAAGCTTCCTGCAGTACTCTGTCTGTTGCCGGTTCTTGTTGCCGGCAGGTGACCGTGGGGTGGTGGCATAGAGTGGCAATTCTTGTGGGAGGCAGAAGGAGCTTCAGGGTACCGTTGTCTGGAGTTTGTTTAGAGATGGGCTTTGTGTTTTTATCCTATAACAGCTCTTTGCTCATTGTGTCCCATGACTATTGTAAGTTTCCTTATCAGTTTGAGGTCTCCTGAACAGATGTGCTTCATTATCAGCAGTGGATATTAACATTAAGAGTAGGGTCATATATATTCTGGACAGAGGAGATTGTCTTTGAATAGAGTATTAAGGCCCTCATAGGTAACTTACCTGCTCATGGTTTCTTTTCTTCTCCATCTATCTCTTTCTTCCTGTTGACATAGTAGGGAATTATATGCCCTGATATTCACTTATGCTTTGTTTATTTTGCACTGGGTGGAGAAATGGGATGGTCAACCAATGGTACTTCGATGATGCCTTTGTATGTGTTGTGCATTTGTTCCTCTGACGAAATGTGCTTGGCTGTAAGTGAAGGGCTACTGAAGGAAATAGGAGATGTATTTTGTTGTTTCATCAGCTTTTACATTTGACTTATTTATACAGGCTTTGATTTGCTGTGTCTTCTTGTAACAAGAGCCATATGGAGACAGGAAGGGAGATAATTCAGTTAGAGAGTGAGATAAAAGGAGAGGAAGTTTGATTCTGTGCATATGGTCACTGACTCAGTCTTTTCTGGAAGACAGCTTCTTATTTGCTTTTAGACCCCTGTATTTTCTTCCCAGCAGACAAATGCACTTCCCAAACATACTTGCATTAATTCCATAGTGTGATGATTGTACACCTTGGTGAGAAATGGTCTGGGTAAAAGGTTATTTGATGCCATGTGCTTGAAATTTCTGAAGGTCAGAAAAACCCCTGCAAGCTGTGAGGACTTGGAGGGATGTGAGTTCAGGCAGTTGGGCCTGAGGAGCTCTTGAAAAACTCAAGAATATGTTGCTCCTTTCCTGTGGGAATTTTGGGAAGACAAAAATGTGCATTTACTATCTACTAACTACTTGAATTATGTATGCCTGGAATCTGACTAGCCAAGTTCTGAGTTCATAAGTACGGTTTCCTGTCTCTGGTTCCTGAACCTAAAGCTGTTGTTCATGTTAAGCCATGAGTCATATACCTTCCAAGTTGGCCAACATGCTGTAGTTGAATTATGGTGTCTTTGAGTTGATACTTGGCTGACTGTTTATTGCCAGTGTGTGTAGCTTATGCACAGTCCATGAGAAGGTGTTTACACTTAGAGCTTTATAGATGTAGGAGATGAGTAGGCCACAGAGTATATTAAAAAAAAAAAAAAACCCAAAGCCCAAAAAACCCAAACAAACAAAAAACCCAACAACCCCCCCACACACACACCAAAACCAAACCAAAACAGATAATTGTCGAGAGATGATGACTATCTCTTAAAAGGAATCATCCTACTATATAGCCCAGAATGAGACCACACTTTCTCTTGCTTGTCTGATTTATGGTTTTCCCTTTCTTGGCTTCCTGCTTAAATTGGTTTACGTGTAATGCATTCTGTGTTCATACCTCTTGCTTCAATGGGTGTGGAAGGCAGGAGATGTGAGGTTTCTTTGTGTTCTATTGCTCTTGGGGTAGGAGATGCAACCATCACCTTAGCAGAAGTGGCAGTGCATATGGAACAGTGCATGTGACAGAAGATGAGAGGAGGTGCTGCATGAGCCATTATTGTGACGACTCAGACCATGTTGGTGACTTTTTGCCAGTTATCATAAATGTGCTTTAGAATCCTTCTGTTTCTTCTTAGAATGGTGGCGAAGTGAAGAATATATCTCCCTTCCTCGTGTGATTTTAGTGTGCTATTCTTTCATGATACATTTTATCATCTATGAGAAGATCAGAAGCAAACAGAACTTGTGCAATACCAGAGAATAGACATGGTAGAGATCTCTTGGTGGAAAGTGTGGCATAGAAGAACAGATAGTCACTTCTCATATTGTCATAATCAACATGGAGTACCATGTGTTTTCAGTTCATTCTGCTCAGTAAATTTGTCCTAAGTAGTGTTATTTCACCATATCCATTCATTTTTGTGTGTTTCTAGTTCTTGTCATGAACTAAAACTCACTCTCAAGGTGTCTGCTTACATGGCAAATGTCAAATCTTTGCCAACTGTTTAAGTGCAGAGGCAGTTCCTGTACACACCTTTAGTGTTTACAGCTGTAAAGAGGCCTTCACAACCCTAAGTGTGGCCTAGAGATACACTTTTCTGCAGTATAAGAATTATAGAATGGTAAGGTTGGAAGAGACCTCGAAGATTATCTAGTTCCAACCCCCTGCCNTGATGAAGAGCAACAGCCTTGCAGTCTATAATGGTTTGAGGAGAGTCTTCAAGGTGCTGTGTGAGGAGGAACTGGTGGAGACATAGCATGCCTTTTGTGGATTCCAAGGATATATAGCTGGCCCACAGAAAATGTGTCTTATTTTTCCATATCACTTTGTTCAGACTCCAGTTGGCCAAGTTGTGGGTTCGTATTAGTTTCCAGCTACAGGATGATCCCTGTGAATAACATGAGTTGGGCATAGATGCAAACTTTGTGTTACTGTGATGTACCTTCCAAGTTGCTCTTGTGCTGAAGAAATATGATGTTGCCTTTGAGGAGATACTTGGATATGTGGATCTGGGCTTTAAGCAAACACCATATTGCTTATGGTATTTTGAATCTTTTCAAGGTTCTTCACATGATATGGGATGAGTAGAAAAATCTCTTTGTGTGCACCTCTGTTGTCATCCATGGTTTCCACGAAGTTGTGTGCACAATATTTCTTTCAACGCTGTCTGTCATCAGAGGCAGCTTTGCTGTTGTGTGATGTCTGGGCAGAGTGAAGAGCTGTGCCTGTACAGAGAGAGGGCAGATGGAAGAGTTTGCTCTGCTATCATGTGAAATGGCTAAAAGGAAGTTGTAGAAGTTCTTTTTATCCTAGCTGTTAGATGAGGTCCAGAGCTGTGGTTCCATGTATTTTCTGTGCTTGATAATGAAAGAAATTTCTTCAAGAACTCTAAGGTGTTTGGTGTCAGTTCGTGAGTGAATCTCCTGTGGACTTTTAGCCAACCAGATACCTTTCCTGTGTGCTTACTAGAATAGACAGAATCAGAAATGTTAACTCATGCCTCTTTCGTTTTCAGGTATTTCCCATT
Organism: Semnornis frantzii; assembly: GCA_013399775.1. Taxonomy (NCBI): domain Eukaryota; kingdom Metazoa; phylum Chordata; class Aves; order Piciformes; family Ramphastidae; genus Semnornis; species Semnornis frantzii. The sequence continues at coordinate 2,864 of VWYK01116223.1, read as the reverse complement.
CTTGCCTTGTTTTTTTCTGCCCAGATCTAAATCTGTGTCTCCTTGTTGTTGGTGACTCTTACAACATTAAATAACCTCTTGTAATTGCTCTGCTTAGAGAAGAGTTTCCATCCAAAAGTTGAAGCTGTTCCATTGCCAAAACAAAGACTTCGATATTCTTCTGTTTCCTTAAGATCACAAAACTGGAGAATGTTAGGGGCTGGATGTGATCTCTGAGTCTAACCCTCCTGCCAAAGCAGGATCACCTATGGCAGACCACAGAGGAACACATACAGGTGGGTTTTGAAAGTCTCCAGAGAAGGAGATTCTACAACCTCTCTGGGAATCCTAATCCAGTGTTCCATCAGGCTCTTACACCTGTGGCTGATACATGGCCAATATATTGGTTCTTTTTTATGGCTTTGTACAAGGAAAATAGGTGGAGAAATGTAGTTTTGGCTGAACAATGCTTTGATTTTTATGCCTAGTGCCAAGGCTTGTGCCATTCTTGACCTGAGCTTCAATTACTTGTTATGAAAGATATTGACAGTCCTTCAGCAATAAAGATTTTGTGAAATAAAACAAAGAGGCCCATGATAAGGTGTTCACATTTATAGCTTCATATTTGCATGCAGATGATCAGGCCACAGAGTAGAAAAAGTTGCTCAGAGCTGATGGTTTTTTCCTAAAATGAGCATTCTAATATGTATTCCAGGGGAAGGCTTTAGAGTTAGATGTGAGGAGATGTGAGGAAATCATAGAATCATAGAATGGTAAGGTTGGAAGGGACCTCAAGGATCATCTAGTTCCAACCCCCTGTCATAGGCAGGGACACTTCCCACTAGTACAGGTTACTCAAGGCCTCATCCAAGTTGGCCTTGAACACCTCCAGGGAGGGAGCATCCACAACCTCCCTGGGCAACCTGTGCCAGTGTCTCACCACCCTCACTGTAAAGAACTTCCTCCTGACATCCAGTCTAAATCTTCCCTCTGCCAGTTTAAACCCATTGCCCCTAGTCCTATTATTGCAAGACCTTGTAAATAATCCCTCCCCAGCGTTCCTGTAGGCCCTCTTCAGATCCTGGAAGGCCACTCCAAGGTCTCCTGGAAGCCTTCTCTTCTCCAGGCCGAAGAGCCCCAACTCTCTCAGTCTGTCCTCATAGAAGAGCTGCTCCAGCCCTCTGATCATCTTTGTGGCCCTCCTCTGGACTCTCTCCAACACTTCCATGTCCTTCTTGTGCTGGGAGCTCCAGAACTGTGGTGGTCTTTTAGTATGAAGAGATAAAAACAGGACTTTAGCAGAAGTGAAATCTCTGTGGAAGAGCATGAGTGATAAATAAGGGAGGACACTCCCCCCATGCTGATTCTTAGGTGTGACTCAGTCTCTGTTGGATGACTTCTCCTCTGTTAGTTCTGACATTTACCATTCATGTGCTGTACAGTTGTATTTCTTCACAGAACCTTGTTCAGCAGGCACATATACCTCCCTTTTTGATGTTATTGTAGTGCATTATGCTCTTGTGATACATTTTTGCCAGTTGTTAGGATCAAAAGCAAACATCAAAGTTCAACAGGGTTGGAGAGAAGACACTAGGGATTTCTGTTGGTGGAGGGGCCATAGAGTAACTTGTCTCTGGTTGTTAATGCTCTCCCTTAGTCACTTAGTTGTCATACAATGTAATTTCCATTTCTTCTGCTCAATAAGTTTGGCCTAAGAAAATCCACTTATTCTTCTGTATTTCTGCTTCTTGACTTCTGAGTAACCTGATGAAGAGAAGGATGTGCTTGCCCATGGCAGATGGGAGAAAGAAGTGATCTTAAACATTTGTCCAACAGCGATAATTCTTTGGTTCTATGAAAAACTCCATGTGGCTTTCACTTCCCCCTTATCAGATCGTGAAGTATGGAGATTAAAAAAAAAATAAAGAAAATATTGTGAGCTATAAACACAATATAAAAAAAAACATTCCGCTGTTTTGCACCCTTGCCTCTTGGGTGTTACATTCTCAGTGTTATTCCTCTTCTCTCTAAATGAAAAATAAACGGTGTGTCAGACAACTGAGATTTACATGAACAAAAGGATTGAGTGCTGGAAAACCAGAAAACATTTGTAAGCACAGCACAAAAAGCTGAAATTACTTCTGTTCTGTTTCTGCTAACTTATTGTAACATGGTACTTCTTTCTTCATGTTCATCTCAGGCAAGAAAAGGTGAATTGAAAATACAAAACTGAGTGCTAAGAAGCTCCCCCACTTGATTTTTATTAAGAGCAGCTCAGATATTTTTTATTGCACTTCAGTGAATACTTCCTTCAGCTATTCATTGTAACTCGTGGAGATTATAAAGCACCTGATAGCGAATCTAACTTTTGAATGCCTTCGGAACCACATGAAGCGTTTCCATAATTTAATGAGAGACCAGCAAGGCTGAATGCCCAAGCCTCAGAACCTCGGTCCCCTGCGACGGCGGCCATCCGGTGGCTGCAGTGGCTTCACGGCACCTCAGGGTGCCGCTGTTGCCCGACGCAGAGCGATGCTGGAGCTGCAGAAGCCGCCGCGGCCGGCCCCCGCGGGCTGCTGCTCTCGGCGCAGACCAGTTACGCAGCGGCACGGGCAGCAGAAGCGAGAGGCGGCGTGTAGAGCAGCGGCACCCGAGCCGGAGCAGAGATCGCTGCCCTCCGGCGGCCCCTGCGCTCGAGGCAGACAGCAGCTGGAAGTGGGAGAGGGCAGCGACAGGAGAGACGACTGCGGTGAGCGTTGCACACAATGGCGACCCGACAGAGCCTGAGACAAGGGCGGCAGGGAGCAGACGGACGAGTGCTGCTGCTGACAACTGTGCTGCTGGGCTTGTGCTGTCGGACGGCACCGGAGCCGATCCGCTACGCC
>VWYK01116218.1:8919-21202 GCA_013399775.1 Semnornis frantzii | reverse complement strand
TGTGATGGCTACTACATCATAGTCTCCCTGATACACAGCGGCTTCCAGCTCCTCCTGCTTATTTCCTATTCTGTGTGTTTGAATCAGGCACCCATTCACATCCTTTAGAAATAATTTTCATCTACATGCTGCTTTGCTTTTCATTCAAACATGATCCAAACAAGGAAATGTGGGTGGAGGTAAAGAGCCAATAGTAGGGTCCTGATTGCAGGTGACTGTCATACTGTCTCAAGTACTCCTGTTCCTTCTTACAGCTGTAATGCTTTTTTTTTTTTTGTGTGTGTGTATGTGTGTCCATATACATAAGAAACTGCACCAAGTGAAATGTGTTTGAAGATTGGAAGTCTTCATTCACTCCCTGATTTCTTTTTGACATATGCTAATAGCTCTCTGTCACACAAACCCCAGCTATGGTTTGAGGAATAGTCCACTTTGAAGGGGCCTATGTTATAGGAAAGATAAACAAGATTTCAATAAATTTGGTTATGTGATACTCCTGGCAAGATTTGCACCCTCAAACAGTCCAAATGCTTTTACATCATGCCCCAGGATCTGCAACAGTTTTCTTAGTACATGACATATGACTGCTGTACTGATGGACTGAAATTTGATCTCACAATATCTGCAACTGGGAAAAAAAATCAACCCAAACCAACATGCACAAAACCCCCATGGTGTTCTAGGTCCACCAAATGGGGCAGAGCACAGGTCTGTAGAGGTACCACGCAATATGGATAAGGCCCGTCTACTCTAGATAGGGACAGCCAAATAATGCATGTAAAGGGACACTGCAGCACCTGCCCAGAGGTGTATAACTGTTCCCCAGGACAAATACGTTTAGCAATGTACTCACAATGTGTTACCTAGCCAGAGTCCTGTCTCTAATAATAGTTAGTGGTGGAGGCTTGAGGTAACGGGTTTACAATTTAATCAAAGTTAGAGTTATATTTCTCCTTGTATGACCTCTCTGTCTTAACCTGCTTGTGCTTTCTACCTTAAATTTTCAACAAACCCATTCCTTCTGGCTCTAATCCTGGACATTGGTAGAGGCAGGTCTATTTCTATTTGTCAGAACATGTTGTTCAGATAAGTTTTCCTGGTCTTTCTCCATGCTATTCCAAAATTTACAGGGATTTTGAAGACTGAAACCTTATGTGAATCCTGTGCGATGTACTTTCCTATTATACTGACGTTTTTCGCTACTGAAATTCTAATCTCACCCGAAAATTAACTTGGACAACTAATAAGGAATTTATATGTATAAGAATACCCTTTATGTACTGCTTAATTTGATCACTAAAATATAAGCAAAGGAATTGTAGTTTCTTTAGTTTCAGTCTTGGCACTGCTTCATTTAATAGGGTGTTCGTGGCACTTGTCAAATTTAATTTGTTGGTAGCATGGCTTAGCCTGTGTGCAGCTGCACAATGTCACTATAGAAAAATTCCTTTACTTAAACAGTGGTCAGGCATTGGAAGAAGCTGCCCAGGGAAGTGGTGGAGTCACCATCCCTAGAGGTGTTCAAAAAACACATAGATGTGGCATTTGGGGATGTGGTTTAGCGGTCATGGTAGTGTTGGGTTGATGGTTGGACTTGATCTTAAGAGATCTTTTTCAGTGATTCTATGATTCTATAAGACAATGCCTAAACACTGCCTCTATTTAAAAAAAAAAAAAGAAAGCTCAAGTGACTGACCGAATACCCATGGTCATAAAAAAGACTGTACATGTGCAATGTGTTTTCCCATGGCCTGCTGAAGCATACAACGAATACAGATCACAAGATCGTTTCTATTGCTAGGTCTCAAATAAAATAAGACTGTCAGCAAGCTAAGTGCCAGCTTTGCATGAAATGATGAGAGTCACAAGACTAATACTTAAAAAATTGCCAGGTTGATTTTACACAGGGACTATTATGAAAATCCTATTTTTTTCTGAAAAGAAAATCAGTGGCTACTTATCTGGGTTAAGACTTGAGAAAGCAGTGGACCTAGCAGAGATTAATAGGGCATTTCAGAATGCTCACTGCAAGGATATCTATGTGTCATGTGTTTCAAAGCAGGAAATCCTAGTGTGATGTTCTTCAGACGTAGCAAGTATGTTAAAGGACGGCTATCATTGTAGAATAAGCCAAGATAAAAAAGGAAGGACCTCATGTTTCTTAAAGTAGGAGTGCCTCATCTTGGTTTTGACTGTGTTTATACAGATCTGTGATGATCTATGTAAAGGATCTCTTGGGATACATCAAATGTATTTCTTTATTAAACAAAAATTAAAAAAAAAAAAGAAGAAAAAATCAAAAGTAATTATTTCTTTGTATCTGTTGTTACCTCTCTGTGTTTAACCTTATCTCTTGCTTCTTAAATGTTGTCAACTCTACCTAAATGTGTATTTTCTCACTCTAATAGCCTAAATAACCGAATAGACACTTCACAATAGTTTATAGTTTAGAATGCCACGTAATTTGTTATCCCCTTTCAGTTTTCATGTTCCTTCTTAATAAAAGAAATATTGTTAATAAATTAAGGAAAAAAGCTACCTTGAAACAAAGGCAACACATGAACCCCATACATCTTCATATATAATTCATAGCAATGATTGGTCTAGAAAAAAGAAAGAATAATGGCAGAAAATTCATTGCTGTAACCTATCACATTAGAGTAAGGAATTATTGTTGCTTGTGTCAACATTGGAACTGACAATAAGACTTGGAATCAAAAAAATGCAAGCGTCCTCAGTTTTACCAGTTCCAGTCCTTCTGCAAAAGAGGTTGTAGGTAAACTTTTACACATTCTGGGTTAGCTCATGACCATAGCATGTGAGGTTAGATGCCTGTATAAACCTCTAAAGATAAATTCCTTGATGGTGAGAATGTCTTTTTCTCTCTTTTAGCATGTAAAATTTAACGCTTGCATCAGCCTTCTCAAAACAGAAGTGTGTTAAACCCAGATTAGAGCTAGCCATCTCCAACATATGTAGATAATCTGTTGAATAAATAGATGTTTATGCTCCTCAGTAAAATTTAATTTCTTATCTTCTCATTAGAAGAAAGTCTAATCGGATGACTATTATCTTAGACTTCTTTGTCTTGCTTATTCAAAAATAAAAGAGAATATTTGTTTTGAAACAACACCTATTTGTGGTTTGTTTGGTTGGTTGGTTTTCAGTTTGGCCTTTCACACACTTTCCTTCCCCAATATCTTCCCAACACTTTTATCCTTGAGAATTGCTACCTGGTTGTCTGTAGGAACAAATCAATAGGCTGGAGAATTAAGACCAATTTCTTTGTTTCAGTGGCAACATCAAAACAAGAAGTGGCTTCCACATTTTAGCCAGCACAACTATCAAACCTGACGTGTGTAGGAAATTATCTGTTTTACATAGAAGGACTCTCAATTGCTTTAAATCGGCACAGTGCTGCTGAATGATTCTGTGCTCATTTAGGCAAACTGAGGATTTGGCTGTTCTTTATCTGAAAGGAGTAAATGGATTTAAGAATAAAAAATATGAGCATGCACTTATTTGTGCTGCAAGTGTTTTTTCATGAGTTTCCAAAATTCTGGAAAAAGGTCTGTTGTCTGCCTCCCCAGCCTTAAGTGCACTTGAATATCAGCAGAAAAAAAGTCTCAGGCTGTGATAGAGGAAGCAACTTATTAACAAAACAACTCTTCACTCAAGGACCAGAGAAAATAGCGCTGGAACATCTGGTTTCCGTTTAGACCGGAAGCCCAGAAAAGTTGCTTTCCACTTAATTTCTGCATTTAGGATATGGGAACATCTATTTTTGTCTGATTTCCCATAGTAGCGAAGCTGCTGTCACCATGTCAATCTGCTCACTCTCATTTTTCTCTTCTTAATAATTGTGTAAGCCATGGGCCAACTTCCGAATTAGACAGAGGTAGGTATATATATATATATATATATATGAGTTTAAACTGGCAGAGGGGAGATTTAGACTGGATGTTAGCAAGTTCTTTCCAGTGAGGGTGGTGAGGCACTGGAACAGGTTGCCCAGGGAGGTTGTGGCTGCTACCTCCCTGGAGGTGTTCAAGGCCATGTTGGAGGAGGCCTTGAGTGACCTGTACTAGTGGGAGGTGTCCCTGCCTATGGCAGGGGGTGGGACTAGATGATCTTTGAGGTCTCTTCCAACCTTCCCACTCTATGATTCTATGATTCTATATGAAAGATACAGATTTCTTATGTGGTTCTCAAAACCAGCAGCCAAATAGAAAACTTGCTTAATATCCTTAGTGAGAATAAAGGATGGGGCATGATCAGGCAAAGATCAGAGAACTTGGGACAAGTATGTTATGAATGGCTTAACTCGAGAGAGGGAAAAAAGCCAAAGAAATCTATACATGATATAACTTACAGTTGATAGGCTGGTCCTCTGATACCTAATAAAGCACAAATACTCAGGTTTTCCCCACAGTTAGGACTGCATGGACTAGTTAATATATAAAAAGTGCATATAGAAATTAGGCTACTGCTTTCTTCTTATTCAGTTAAAACAGAAAAGAACCTCGTGATGCAAATCTGTTGGAAGCTATGCTTTTGAAATTTGTAACCTCATGTTTGATCACTTGTTAGATGTGGGTCAAAGGAACGTACATCAGGAATAGTGTGACCAGCAGGAGCAGGGAGATCATTCTCCTCCTGTACTAGGAGGCCACACCTTGAGTACTGTGTCCAGTTCTGGGCCCCTCAATTTAAGAAGGACATTGAGGTACTTGAGTGTGTCCAAAGAAGGCCAATGAGGCTGGTGAGAGAATTTGAGCACAAGCCCTGTGAGGAGAGGCTGAGGGAGCTGGGATTGTTTAGCCCAGTCAAGAGATGGCTTAGGGGAGACCTTATTGCTGTCTACAACTACCTGAAGGGTGGTTGTGGCCAGGAGGAGGTTGCTTTCTTCTCTCAGGCACCCAGCACCACAACAAGAGGACACAGTCTCAAGCTGTGCCAGGGGAAGTTTAGGCTCAAGGTGAGGAGAAAGTTCTTCACTGAGAGAGTCATTCACTGCTGGAATGGGCTGCCCAGGGAGGTGGTGGAGTCACCGTCCCTGGAGGTAGGTGTTCAATGTGATACGGTGATACTGTGAAAATTAGAGGGATCTTGTCCATTTGCGTGTTTACAATCATGCCTGTTTCAGCATCTCTTCATTTTGTTACATTTGACAACTTAACTGCTTGTCCTTATTCAAGTCACTTCCTAAAGTGTTTTCTCTGTGTTGTCTACTAACATTTATCCCACAATATAAACTGAATTAAATACCCATGTTTATAACCTCTTTCAAAGTGTATGAGCACTGATTGAACTGTGGTGGCCTGCTGTGTAAGTATATCCTTGTATACAATGATGAACATTAGGCCATTTTGCCAAAAAATAAGAGGACTTTGGACATGAAGTGCACGATGAGATTGAAAGTTCATGGACCCTAGGGAGAAGGGCAGGATAACATAAGACAAAAATTTGGTGCTCGCTGCATTATTAGTCCTTTCTCAAGTTGTGGATTTTTTTTTTTATTTTTTTTTTTATTTTTAATTAATACAGCTCATTTGAGTATGGCTTTTCATCTTTTCTAGTGCTGCAGTTTCAATTTCTTTAATCCCTTGGGTTTTTTTAGTATGTGTAGGTAAAGCTGAAGCATTAACTTAGGAAGCTGCTGATGACTGGAACCAAAGGAACAGACTCATCTCCATATACCTGCAGGTCTCCGTCTCAAGAACACCAGGTAGCTTTGGGCAACTTGTTCACTACCCTGCTGCAGGACCAGAGCCTGTGTGTTGCCAGTAAAGTGTCAATGGTTCTGCCTTCTGTACAGAGTGGAAAAAGAGGAGCAGGAGAAGACTCTAGGCATCTGCACTGACTTACCATGGGTTTGCTCTCTCAACTGCTCTAGTCTAAGATATGTAATCTTACTGTATGATCTGATATGGAATGCAATTTGACTTCTATTTCCTCATTTGTATTAACTTTTTTAAATTAAAAGTTCAAATTCTGGGCAAATGTGGGGACAAGACACCTTTCCCTTTTCTTTCTCTCTGGGTCTTGTTTCTCTGCACATTCTTCTCCAGTTTTGTGTGGAAAAGACGCTCTTGCCTTTTTGTTCCTACCATGTGCTGTACATCATATTGCCCTGCTGCAGTTGCTTATGAGCATTACACCAGGTTAATTGATTTATTTTTATTTTTATATTGTGAGGATTTTGGCTTTCATTTGTAGGAGTTTTTTTTTAAACCTAGATGTTTCTAACTTAACTCACCTAAGTTGCTCTGACCTAACTCACCAGGTCCATCTGGTGAGCCCAGTTGTCCAGGGACAGGCTGAATGCAGCTTTACCTGGGGAAGTAAAGAGACATTTAAGTCAGCCCTGCCTCTGAGATGGGTGTAACCACCGTCTTAGAAAAGGACACTAAGCACTGTGTGCCTGCTCTTGTTGAATTGACTGGGAAATTTACTGTGAAATTACCCTCTCCTTTGGTGAACAGTCTTAATCTGGCCTTTATTGTAAAAATGCCTCAGACTGGGAAAAAACTTGTACGACACTGAGCAAACTCTGATTGCTCAGAAGGTAACTGCAATTATTTTTTTCCATTATCTGTCAATCTTTAAGCTTTTCCATGATATCTATTTTGGTGTTCATGAGTAAAATAAAGCGGGAGGAATGAGTGAAATTTCCTGTGTGTGGATATTAAATACCTACTTTGAAGCAAGGCCTTTATATTCCTGTCCCTCCCTTTAAAACACTCTCCATGGTATACCATTATGTTAAACCAATAAAGAGGAAAATGGTATTCCACGCACATGTGAGCTAATAACAACTGGCATGCAGAACATAAACACCGCAGTGGGTCACACTAAGGCAGACTGGCAAGCTGCTGTGCTAGCTTAGTTTTCAAGTGCCTGAAGATAATTGCTCCAGTATATCCATGCAAAACCTACAAAGAAAAAAATAAGATTATCCCAAGCATGAAACTAGCTGGAAAATTACTCAGCAGTGTTATTGAAAACTCATTTTACCTGCTGTGATATTTAGCTAATATGATTAGCAACATTAAGACGGAGACTTCTGCTATAGTTTGGAAATAGACTCCAACCTACCCATCACGGTGGGAAATTTATTTTGTTCTGTAACATATCAGCATTTCCTGCCTGCATGAAATCTGTTAAACATCCGCCTCTACTTTCTTGTGTCAGTAATGTCATATTTAGTAGTCGTTCATGAGCAATATATATAGTTCAGAAGCTCCTCACTCAGTGAGAAAGGTAAGAAGAGTTCACAGAAGAGTTATTTCAATAATTAACCTCATGGAGCAAAGGTGAAAATTTTGGGTTTTTTAATTATTAAAAATATATTTGCATCCACAAAATGTTGTTTTCATGTTGAGCTCATTTTTGTGCTTTTTGCACAGGTGAAGACTATTCTGCTTATATGGGTATATAACAAGTTGAAATGCTGATGCCTACTTTTAATAAGATGTAATACCGATTTTTCCTTTTATTGGAATTATTTCCTTACCCTTCAGTCCTCACTGACCATATCATCTTCCTGCTTAGTTTGGGTAATTACACCTCTCCCTTTCTTGTAAAGTCTATAATAATATCAATGGTTATAATAAAATAAAATCATGTAACTATAGCACCTGTGGCCTGCAGCCATTACAAAGACCTCATGTGGTGAAGCTTTCAAAAAAACAGAACTGGAAATTAGTTTTCCCTTTCACAGTTTCTCAAGAGAATACATTGCAAGACAAGAGATAAGAGATAATGCACACTTATGGGGAGACTACAAGAGAACAATGATATTGAATAAGCCATATATGTATAAAGATCAAGCTGTCTCTGAACCAGGTAGTGTCCACTTTGATAATTTGAGTGCTATATCATCTGCTAACTTGAAGATCAGGGTGTTAAAACACATTTTTATAAAGTGTGTTAGAAATCAACCATATAACAGGTGAAACCTTATGAATTTAGTTCAAACCAGAAAATCTGTTGGTATATTTCTAGGAAATATAGTGTTAGGGCACTCAAATATTTGTGTGAGAATGAGGTACTCATATTTCTTGTAGAAAAACATGAAGAAAATTAAACATCTTGCAATAGAAAAAGGAAGATATCTGGAGTGAGTAAATGGGAGTAATTCTGCCTAAGTCTAACTAGTTAGAAGGTTGGGGGTATCTCTCAAATCCCACTCATTTGTTTCTCAGGTGCATTTTCTAAAGATTATCCTCTTTATATGTAGTCTGCAGCTCAGAATGCAAACTCTGTCCAGAAGGCAGGGTCATACAGCAGTTTAAAAAGGAGTTACTCTTTTATGTCTGTTCTTTTTAACAGAGCTTTAACGATCTTTAAGATTTATGACACCAAACTGGTTGGAGTGGCTGCCACACCAGAAGGCTGTGCTGCCATTCAGCGAGACTTGGGCAGGCTGGAGGATTGGGCAGGAAAAATTTAATGAAATTTGACAAGGCAAGTGTAGAGTCTTGCACCTGAGAAAGAACAACCCCAGATATCAGTATAGGTTGGGGACTGACCTGTTGGAAGACAGTGAAGGGGAAAAGGATCTGGGGGTCCTAGTTGATGGGAGGTTGACCATGAGCCAGCAATATTCTCCAATGCCATTCTGGGGTGCATTAGAAGGGCTGTGGCTAGTAGGTCGAGAGAGGTTCTCCTGCCCCTTTACTCTACCCTGGTGAGGCCACATCTGGAGTACTGTGTCTAGTTCTGAGCCCCCACAGTTCAAGAGGGACACAGAAATGCTTGAGTGCAGAGCCACAAAGATAATNGAAAAAAATTTTCACTTTGAGAGTGACAGAACACTGGAACAGGCTGCCCAGGGGGTTTATGGAGTCTCCCTCTCTAGAGATATTCAAAACCTACCTGGGCATGTTCCTATGTGGTCTGGTAGAGGTGATCCTGCTCTGGCAGGGAGGTTGACTGGATGATCTCTCAAAGTCCTTTCCAGCCCCTGACATTCTGTGATCTCTATCTGAGACTGTGTGTGTATACACACATAGATAAGGAGATACTTCATTCTAGGAACCAGAATTCAGATGTCCTTTTGCAAACCAAATGCTCCAGCTGTGAGGGTACAGCAGACATTCATCTGTTGTTCCTTTCTTCAATAGTTACAGAATCATAGGAAAAAGCGAGGATGGAAAGGACTTCCGAGGTTACCATCTCCAATCTCCTGCACAAAGCAAGGTCAGTTAGATCAGGTTGCTGGTTCTGGGCAACATGCTCAGAGATCCAACCATTTCTATAGTACATTTTTTGCTCTTAAATCTAAAGACAATTTCCTGCTTTCCAACTTGTGCTCATCACTTCTCATGCCATCAGTGCTTCCTCTGAGAAGAGCCTGACTGTCTCTGCGTCCTTCCATTTGGCAGCTGTGGAAAGCACTAAGATTTCCCCTTCACCTTCTCCTCTAAAGACTGGTTTATTAAGCAAGGTCTGCTGACCCAGTTCTCTTGGTCTCTCCTCGTATACCATGTACTCATCTTGCTTCCTCTCCTCTGGACTTGCTCCAGACCCTCAAAATCTTTTTTTGTGCCTAAAACAAGAGGATGCAGATGCAGTCTCTCAAGTGCCAAATAAAGAGGAACAAACACTTCTTTTGACCCTCTGGCTACAGTTAACTGTTGTCCACGGTGGCACTGCTTCAATGACACTGGTTTGAGACTACATCATTTTGAATAATCTCTGTATTAGTGTTATTAGCATTCTCTAGGGAAGGTGATAGTTGTGGATTTACATTGGCATGATAAGGGAGCAGCTGAATCTATTTTCTACATTCTGTCTGAATGTAATTATTAAGTTTTATCTTAAAGGGAAACAGCACACTTTGTGTGAGTCCTACTGTGTGCATGCTAGGTATGCTCTCAGAATGTGTATTTTATCACGATGTCAAAATAGATAGAGGAGCATCAAACATTTTCGTTCCGGCCCGGTTTACATAAGACAAATGTGTTTGCTGACTTAGTCACAAGAAAGTGAAGATACTTCTATGTATTCTGGACTACCACAGAATACTTTGGACTTACCAAAAGAGTTTAGGTAGCTCCAAGAGTAGCCAGCAGCTGAAAAAGGCTCTTCAGAATATAACATCTTTTTCACAAAAGCCAAAATTCTGCCTAAATCCAAAGCTTGAGCTGCCTTTGATTACTTTCAACTTGCACTGCCCTTAGAGAGATCTCAAAATACAGTTCATACATGGGCAGCACAAGGTTTCAATCCAAAAGGGGCAAGAGGCTAAAGACTGGCTATACCAAATAGTCAATGCATCCACATGGACAAGTAAGAAAAATATAGTATTTGATGTGCCTCGAGGCTTCCCAACACCCTAGGTCGCTAAGCGGCATCTTTCAAAGTAAGCTGCCCATTGATTTTGGTACATATTCAACCTCATCCTCAGTCTGTTTCTGTTAGGATCTCCCCCTTCCACATGCACCAGATGTACCTGTGCTTGCTGATGCAGTGTGCTATTGCTGATAATTTGCAGGAGAAAGGAGTGTGAGCAGGAGCTAGTCTTACACTTATTACCCCCTACTTTACAATCCGCTTTCTTCAGAGCTGGGATGGTTCACTGCTGTGACTTGTAGAGCCAAAGCCAGGGTTAAAAATGGAGGTAATCACACCATGGGCACACATTACAGGGGCTGGGGAGCCTGCTAAGCCTTGACCACCTGAACCCATTTGCAGAGCACTTGCTTAGAAAGACAGGTGTGCCAAAGGCTCACAGTTGTGACAAGGGCTCTGAGCTAATTTAGGCTGGCCACACCACTCTGACAGCTAACATAAGGTCAAATGACTCCTTTCAGAAGAGACCAGATTTAATGCTCCCACAGTCTTCCTCTCAGTTAAGCTCTCTCACGGATATGGTTGATTTTCTTTTTAAATAAACTAGCACAGACTTCAGTAACACACTTTAAATTTGCCTAAGACTTTATCAATGCTATCAGCTGGATCTTAAAACAAATGCATGTTTTTGTATGAAACTGCATACGATTTAGTCCTTTATCTCTGCTCTAAGGAACAGTACTGACTAAACAGAAACACTGAACAACAGTACATGACACTCTGGTTGCCTATTTGCTGCATTTTTATGTTAGTGTGTGAGAAGATTTGAAGGGTGGACCTCCTCTTGTCCCTTTGCTTCCACTACAGGCAGGAAAGTGCTTCAGCAGTAAGTCACGTTTCTCTTGTTTACTCTCATCAAGACCTTTCTGTTGCGTAATTCTTTTGTTTTCCACTCTTGTAATCTCTGATGCACATGGATCCCAGACAATGTAGATGACCCGTGTGGGATGCATGAGGCGCTCTGTCAAGATATTGTTGTCCCTCACTGGCAGGCATCCAGGTTTAGTACTAAGCAGAAAAAGAAAAAAAAAAGAAAAAAAAAGAACAAAAAGAACAATGGAGATAAATTTAGAAGCTGTTGGGAAAAAGAATCCAGCGCACTGTCCATCCCAGCCCTTTGAAGCAACGCCCACAAAGCAGTTTCCTGTGACTTTCTCAGGGATTCCCATATTTTCACAGTAGCTTATGCAACCAAAGCAGACACCATCTGACTAACATTTGGCTAACCCATTGCAATCTTGTTCCAAATGCAAGCTATGAAATAAATCTCAGTGTTGCAACTTAAACCCTCAAATTGTACACACTGAACACAGCTGGAGTGTTGTTGCTGGTTCCAGTGGTACCAAGGCAAGTTGGACCCTTGGTTGTAGTATCTTGCCTGCAGGGCATTACCTCTCCAAGCACCTGTGCTCTCCAGGTCTGAATTTAATTTTGATAATGCAAGAGTCTCCACTAAGACTGAAATCCCTGCTAATAGCTCCTTTAAAATGCTGTTCATTAAAATGCTGTTTATTATTGTGATTAGTAGCTTAGTTACATAACTCTTTCAAAAGGTGCTGTTGTGGTACTTTATAGCTAAATGGATCACTACTGTCCAACTTTGTCATAGCAGCATTTATGTATAGGTGTGATGCTTAATTGTTTAAAAGGAGAGGAACATGGTCCTCACACTAAGCAGGATTACTCAATAAAATTTTCAGGATTGGGTGAGCTCTTGGACCTTTCCATACCTTGTTCTTTGTATTTTGCTTGAACGGCTACTTTTTCATTGACTCATAGAATCAGAATGGTTAAGGCTGGAAGAGACCTCAAGGATCATCTAGTCTCAACCCCCTGCCATAGGCAGGGACACCTCCCACTAGTACAGGTTACTCAAGGCCTCCTCCAACCTGGCCTTGAACACCTCCAGGGAGGTAGCAGCCAC